>PIJE02000364.1:239789-242289 GCA_002895965.2 Coryphaenoides rupestris
TTAGCGCCGGCCAGGGCAGCAAGCTGTTATTTATCGAGGACGCCTTATCGGGCCGGCGGCTGCTGGTCGATTCAGGCGCGCAGCGTAGCATCCTGCCTGCATCTACGGTGGATACCATGTCCGGCGGACATGGCCCCCCGATGGACGTCGCCAATGGCACGCCCATACGTACCTACGGCACCAGGTACGTGGAGGTGTGTTCCGGCGGGCGGCGTTTCGGCTGGGACTTTGTGATGGCCACAGTGTCAGTTCCCCTCCTGGGCGCGGACTTTCTCTGCGCCTTCAACCTGCTGGTGGACATCATGAACTGTCACTTGGTCGATGCTATCGACTTCTCCACATACCCATGCTCACTGGGGGGGCCGGGGACGCTCGGCCTGTCTAACATGCTTGCCGCTGGGGATGAGTACCAACGCCTCCTCGCACAGTTCCCTGACCTCACCACACCTACGTTCTCATCAGCGGTGGCCAAGCACGGCGTGGAGCACTACATTACCACCACCGGTCCCCCGGTCCACGCACGCGCTCGGCGCCTCGACTCAGCTAAGCTCGCCATCGCCAGGGGGGAGTTTGCCACCGTTGTTCGCCTCAACAACGCCACAACCCCCGACCGGTACTCCGTGCCGCACATTCAGGATTTCTCTGCTCACCTGGCTGGGGCCACCATTTTTTCTAAAGTGGACTTGGTGCGCGGTTACCACCAGGTGCCGGTCCATCCTCGGGACGTCTGCAAGACGGCGGTCGTCACGCCGTTCGGACTCTTCGAGTTCCTTCGGATGCCGTTTGGCCTCAAAGGGGCAGCGCAGACATTCCAGCGGCTGATGGACTCTGTGTTGCGCAACATGCCGTTCTTGTTTGTGTACTTGGACGACATCCTCGTGGCCAGCGCACCCGCGGAGGAGCACTTGACACACCTCCGGCAGTTGTTCGAACGACTCAGCGACCACGGCCTCATCGTCAACTCAGCGAAGTGCCACTTCGGCCTGTCTATCGATTTCCTGGGGCACCGCGTCTCCCCACAGGGGGCCGTTGCGCTTCCCACCCGAGTGGACGCCGTCGTCAGTTTTCCACACCCCCACACCGTGAAGTCCCTGCAGGAGTTCCACTCCACTTCAGGTTCCTGTTGGAGGGCCACCGGTTCACTGCCTTTGTGGACCACAAACCGCTGACATTCGCCATGGCCAAGACCTTCGAGCCGTGGTCCGGGCGCGGTTCCTGCGTGGCGTGTCAGCGCTCCAAGGTGCACCGCCATACCAAAGTCCCCCTGGCACCGTTTCTGGTGCCCGAGAGGCATTTCGACCATGTGAACGTGGACCTGGTGGGCCCGCTGCCCCCCTCCTGTGGGTTCACTCACCTTCTCACTATGGTGGACAGGACCACTAGGTGGCCGGAAGCCATTCCCCTGTCATCAACTACGTCTGCTGAGGTGGCCCGGGCGTTCATAGGGTGCTGGGTGGCCCGTTTCGGCACGCCTGCCGACCTCACTTCTGACAGAGGCCCGCAGTTTACGTCGGAGGTCTGGACTGCGGTCGCTGAGGGCCTGGGGGTGAAGCTCCACCGCACCACGGCATACAACCCACAGGGCAACGGGCTTTGCGAGCGGTTCCATCGCTCAATGAAAGCTGCTCTTCGGGCCAGCCTCACGGACAGCAACTGGGTCGACCGCCTCCCATGGGTCATGCTCGGCTTGCGCTCCGCCCCTAAGGAAGACCTTCAGTCCTCGTCTGCCGAGCTGGTTTACGGTCAGCCACTGCGGGTCCCGGGTGAGTTTCTTCGCCAATACGCCGCTGGCTCCCTGGTCTGCCTCACATCGGATTAGGTCCCCACAGGACGGTGCCAACGTTTTTCGCACCGGTCCCTGAACTCACTCCATTGCCTCCCTCAGTCTCTACGTTGTCCCAAGGATCTATGTCGCTGGGTACGTTTTCATCCGTCACGACGGTCCACCGTACCCCACCTGCAGCCTCCCTCGACGGGTCCCTTCCCGGGTCCTGGAGGCCGGGACCCAAGAACTTTGTGGTGGGACATGGGGCAAGTCGCAGTGGGATCGTTCTCGAGGCCCTGCCCATTGGAACCTGGGACAGGCCTTCTGGGCCCTCTGACAGCCCAGCATCTGCCCCAGCCCCTGTCCCCTGGCCCTTGTGCCTGTTAATCGCAGCGCGCCCAGGCCGCATTATCCGCCCTCCGCCATGCTGAGTTCTACACTGTGGACTGTTTGCCTGTTGGCTGTGATTGTGCTGTTTCTTCGTTATGGTGAATTCTGGGGGGGCCTGTGTGGTGGAACACAATTGAGACATTCACCAGAGACTGCTGTTACTTTAAGGGTTGGGAGTTCAGGGAGCCAACCAGCAGATAGGAGGTAGCTAGTTGGTAGATAACCAGGATGTAGCATGCGGAGGCGGGGCCTAGCATTGAAGCGTGGTGAGATTTGACCGAGCTGCCGCTCTACCGCTTTTTCCCTTGTTCTTGTTGTGAGAGTAAAGAAAGACTCAACGCACTT
>PIJE02000364.1:244789-247289 GCA_002895965.2 Coryphaenoides rupestris
GTTAAACCATCTCTCCTCTGCGCATACCTCTCTATCTCTCTATCTCTCAACCTCCATTTTCTTCTTTTTCTGCTTTCATGTTGTCCTACATCCTTTCCCTCTCTCTCTCTCGCTGTCTCTCTCTCTCTCGCCACACAAGACCTCCCTCGCTCCTTTCTCTCATCTCTCTCACTATGACTCTTCTTCCTCCTCCTCCTCCTCCTGCCAGGGAGGCAGGGAGACTGCAGTGTGACCTACTTAGCTGCTGCTGCTGCTGCTGCAGCTAACTGGCATGGTGGAGGAGGGTTGGCGCAGTGAGCAGTGGGCACACACGGCGCAGGCTGCCATCATCTACGCTGCCAACAGGGGGGAACTCACAGAGGGAGCGCCAGGGTGAAGCCATATCCATGCATCTGTGTTTCTGGCTGCAGTCTTAAGTTTTAAATAGCCATCAAATGTGATTGATTAGCTCTCTCTCTCTCTCTCGCTCTCTCTCTCTCTCTCTCTCATGCACTGTTGTTCTCTGCAAGATTTTAGCATATTTGCTGCTGTGTGTGTGTGTGTGTGAGAGAGAATACCGTTGCATAAACATTCATGATAGTCAGATCGGATTAGATCACACTATCAGATCTAAGGCTTGAACTGAGCCCTGTGGAGAGGTTTGAATAGGCTGCGGATCTTATAGACTTGACCTTGAACAACTTTTCTGGGTGTGGGTGACTTTCGTTCTTTTCGGGACTTTCAGCACAGCAGAGCAGAAGCAAAGTGTGACCCCGGCCAAGTTTGTCTCTCTCACGTCTAACAAACTAACAGTCTTTTAAACCATCGTTTTTGGGGTTTTTTACTAATTGTGTCGTTTGTCCCGGTTGGACTTCGTGGACTTGTTATAATGCATGACAGCTAAAAGTTGGCAAATAATACAAAACACAGAAAGCAAAATGGATGCTTAGCTTTTCTTCTGGGAGCTCAGTGTAGCACAATCTGGTGAAGAGCTGTTAGTCTAAGTAAAGATGATGTTGCTGAGTGCTATAGCACACACACACGCACACAAACACACACACACACACACACACACACACCACATACACACACACACACACACACACACACACACACACACACATATATGTGTGTGTGTGTGTGTGTGTGTGTGTGTGTGTGTGTGTGTGTGTGTGTGTGTGTGTGTGTGTGTGTGTGTGTGTGTGTGTGTGTTATCGACGAGTGCAGAGTTTGGTGAACATGTAGCACTCATAGCAACATCATCTTTACTTAGACTAACAGCTCTTCACCAGACTGTGCTACACTGAGCTCCCAGAAGAAAAGCTAAGCATCCATTTTGCTTTCTGTGTTTTGTATTATTTGCCAACTTTTAGCTGTCATGCATTATAACAAGTCCACGAAGTCCAACCGGGACAAACGACACAATTAGTAAAAAACCCCAAAAACGATGGTTTAAAAGACTGTTAGTTTGTTAGACGTGAGAGAGACAAACTTGGCCGGGGTCACACTTTGCTTCTGCTCTGCTGTGCTGAAAGTCCCGAAAAGAACGAAAGTCCACCCACACCCAGAAAAAGTTGTTCAAGGTCAAGTCTTAAGATCCGCAGCCTATTCAACCTCTCCACAGGGCTCAAGTTTCAAGCCTTAGATCTGATGGTGTGATCTTAATCCGATCTGACTATCATCAATGTTTATGCAACGGTATTCTCTCACCACACACACACACACAGCAGCAAATATGCTAAAATCTTGCAAGAGAACAACAGTGCATGAGAGAGAGAGAGAGAGAGAGCGAGAGAGAGAGAGAGAGCTAATCAATCACATTTGATGGCTATTTAAAACTTAAGACTGCAGCCAGAAACACAGATGCATGGATATGGCTTCACCCTGGCGCTCCCTCTGTGAGTTCCCCCCTGTTGGCAGCGTAGATGATGGCAGCCTGCGCCGTGTGTGCCCACTGCTCACTGCGCCAACCCTCCTCCACCATGCCAGTTAGCTGCAGCAGCAGCAGCAGCAGCTAAGTAGGTCACACTGCAGTCTCCCTGCCTCCCTGGCAGGAGGAGGAGGAGGAGGAAGAAGAGTCATAGTGAGAGAGATGAGAGAAAGGAGCGAGGGAGGTCTTGTGTGGCGAGAGAGAGAGAGACAGCGAGAGGAGAGAGGGGAAAGGATGTAGGACAACATGAAAGCAGAAAAAGAAGAAAATGGAGGTTGAGAGATAGAGAGATAGAGAGCGTATGCGCAGAGGAGAGATGGTTTAACGGAGATGCAGATGACGAAAGATCAGATGAGAGGGGGGGGGGGGGGGGGGGGGGTAGGATAAGAAAGAGTGAGGGGGACCAACGGGAGATATTACATCGATTTTCTCTCCCTGATAGGTTGGCTGTAAACCCAAAACGAGGATTTGGTGGATCTTGAAATTGAGAAAAAACACATTCCACACTTCTGGGTTATTTGATGGTTCTGTTTTTGTATACAATTATACTATGAAATAATTCATTTATTTGTGTGCGTGTGGTGTGGGTGT
>PIJE02000364.1:252289-267289 GCA_002895965.2 Coryphaenoides rupestris
CCACTCCCACAATATAGTGTTATATATGCTATCAAATACTATCTATATATAGCCCCATTCACTAATGGGGAGTAAGAATTCCATTGCACTTGTTACTTATGTCAATCTTGAATCTTGAATATTATATAAAGCAGTGATTCACCACCTGAGGGTACTGCAAGTGGGCCACCAAATCATGTGCAAAACAATTTTATTTGTGGGATACATTTTTTTTTATAAATGATTCATTCTAAGACGTTTTTTCGTGTAAAAGAATCATTTCATGGTATTTTTCCTTCAGAATAAAAAAAAATCATTGTGATCATTGCATCTACAGTGTATATATACTGTATATACAGTACAGTCTATACAGTATATATCTACGGTAGGAGAAGCCACACAGTTGATTCCGTCGGCTGCGGCCAGCTGTGTCGGTGCAGGAGACAGTCAGCACCAGAGCGTACACTAGCTCAGCGTTGTCATGGCATTAGAGACAGACAATCTGCAGGAGAGTTGTGCAGGAGTCGAGAGAGAGAGCGGCAGCGGGGATTATGTCAGGGTGGGTTTAATACTGTCAAGGATGTCCCCATAAGGTTAGGTTGGTGTGGAGGGGGATCAACACGGTGTGACCAGCCGCTCTCTGGGATTAAGCTCCAGAGGTCCACCGAGCTCAGAAGTAGAACCCTTATAACATGACAAACCTGGAGCCTGACGGTGGGCGGTGATTGTGTCACTGTTTGTTTTGACTTGTTTTTACTCCAAAAAAAGCTTTGTTAACACCGTGGATGGGCTAAAGGCTTTTCAATGCCCCTGGTGCAATATAGAATTGTTGGACATATTGCTGCTGAGGATATAAAATGTATTCTGCACTGTAACTACAATTGTATTTGGAAAGTGCATGAGGATTAAGTTGTAGTAGCATTGGCAAGAGCGACAGGGTTTCTGTGATCTGTTTTAATGTGTCTTCAGCAGTGGTAGAAGAAGTACTCTTATTTAAGTAAAGGTAATAGTACCCCAGTAAAAGTCCTGCATGGAAAATAAGTAAAATATGTTAATTGAGTTAAAAGTTCAGTAAAAGTACAAAAGTATTAGCAGCAAAATATACTTAAAGTACCAAAATTTAAAAGTACTAGCCTACATATGCAGAATGGCCCATTTCAGAATAATCTATATTATTGGATTGTAATAATTGATGCATTAATGTGTTCATTGCTTGGTAAATGTGAAGGAGAATAATTTAAATTCATTGATATTTTACTGACTTAATTACTGCTGGGTAGCTTGTGAATTTCAATACATACATTTCAATGTATGTATTGAAAAGTACAATATTTACCTCTGAGATGTCGTGGAGTAGATGTATAATAATGTATAGAAGTATAATTGTATGTACTGTATAGTAGCAGAAAATAGAAATACTCAAGTAAAGTACCTCAGATTTCTATACCAAACACTTAGTTATTTTCCACCAGACAAGAATGCAGACGATGGACATCACCGAGGGAGAGGAGTCTTTCTGGCCTTTGCACGCCAGACAACATTGCTTCAGGCGTTGTCCTTTTAGTTCGCCTTGTCCTTTAACAAGTCAGAAATTATGTTGAGATCGGCACAATTGAGAGGCTTTAAAAGCATTCAACAGACTTGAAGGAAAGCACTGAGTGGTTGACCATGATGAATAGGATCACCTTTTAGTTATTGCTGTGTGTTCATGGAAACAGAGACGCACACTGACTGTTTTTACTGTACTCACGCCAATATATGTTTTCAGCCAAGTACCCTTTTAAAGTTAAAGTGATATTCTCTTATTGGATTTACCGAACTTGTTACTAGCTTACAACATAACAAAATAGTTTCTTTTCATGCATTTTCGTACGGCGGAGTTATTTTACAATTGTTCATAACCAATATTAAAACAGCAACATGTTTTTGGTTCATGTTCAGAGTAATCCTGCAATCCTTCAAAGTATCCCCATTTGAGAAACACTGACTTAAACAACGTGAAAATCATTGCCTTCACCCTTCACCAAAATAAGGAAGGAAAAGATTTACATCTAATCCTAAAATATAAAATGAGTTTCCTACTGACCTCAATGCTGAGTTCAGCAGCCAGATAGCCTTTGTAACCACGATGTATATAAGCCCCATGGGGTTAAAAATAAGTCTGAATGAGATTGTGTCAGACATTCCTCACCCTCAACTAGAAACCATTAGTTCTGTCTACGTACCCATTTGTCCTCGCTCAAGTTGCATGATAACTGATGAATAAATAACGTTCCGTCCAATAGCACTTCCTCTATTTTGTAAAGTTACACAACAACCACAGTCATTCTCTATCCCTTCACCAGGCCGAGAAAAGAAAAAGAGAAAGAAAAGAAAAAAAGAAAACCTTGACTGCAGCAGACGAGTCCAAGCGGTCGTGTTTGCACTGTGGCAGAAAAAAATAGCCAGACAAATCCCGGGCCTCTTCCCGGTAAGATGCTCCATTCCCCGCGTGACAATGGCTAAATGGGCTCCTATTCAGGGGCCAAAATGGGACATGAAGCAAAGTGCCCTTAGCTTTCTGCCTCCCGGAGTGCAGCCGCCCGACAGATGGTCCATTTCCTACTTGTGCCGGACGCTGATAGGTTCCCTGGACCTTGGCAAAAGGGAGAGAGAGAGAGAGAGAGAGAGAGAGAGAGAGAGAGAGATAGAGAGAGAAAGAGAGAGAGGGAGGGATAGAGAGGGAGGGATAGAGAGAGGGAGGGATATAGACGGAGGAGAGGGAGGGAGATAAGGGAGGGAGATAGGAGAGGGAGGGAGATAGGAGAGGGAGGGAGGGAGGGAGGGAGGGAGAGGGAGATAGGAGAGGGAGTTGTGAACTGCAGAAGAATGTGACATTTCACTCAAGGGGACGGGTGCATAAAATTCATACCCTTTGGGGGATGAATAATTAATTGCGTGATCGTATTTTATATCTGCACGGCCACTTAGCCGGGGTTTCCGTTTAGCTTGTGGTCCGAAAGCCAATACTTGACGGCGTGCTACAGGTTAGCTGCTGTGCAAAAGGCATGATTAGAGGAAAATAGAGACATACAAACAACAGTGCAAGACAGAGAGGCATGGTGCGGGAGAAAGCGGAAAAAAAACGTTGAATGCGGTTTTAATTAAGGATGAAACATTGTAGTATAGCGACACCCATTTAACACCCTTCAGTGTACCAGGTCTGTTAATTAATCAATTACCCTACCGGTGTATTTTGACAAATGGAAGGAGATGCAAAATGGCGACAGACACACAGCAGCCCTGTGGCGCGTGGTACTGTAAAGACGTGCGTTGAATGCCCGATGCAGGTCTAAATCAATATGTAAAGCGTTGCGGCAGGCTTGTGCCATGCTGGAACACAGCGGCCATGTTGCTCGTGTGCATAATGTGCATGCCTGTGTAGGCCATTTGGTGATCATTGAGGTGATCAGTCAATAGAATAGCATAACCAACAACACAAACATCACAGTAGCATCCATATCTCCTCTGCTCTCTGCAGCAAACTGTGATTAACTGTACTCTGTAAAACACCGGACTTTATACTTGATTTAGCATTATGCTATATTCATAATTTGTACTCATTTTTCAAACTGAACCACAAAAAAAATTGTCATTTTGTTGATTTGTGTGTGTGTGCGTGCGTATGTGTGTTAGTGTGTGTGTGTCTTTAAAGGATGAGGGATTAGTTCAATTGTTTTGGTGCGAGGGGAAATCAACATTTGGGTTGATACAATGACCAGCTATTTTCTCCTCTGATAGCTCCATCATGGGCAATTGTCAAATGACAGCATTGCCCCTTTGTGTGGCCGTCACAATGACCCTAAGCCAGTAATGACCTTGTACATGTTACCCTTTACTTCTAAGCAAAGTATGAAGAAAATAACGAGAATGCAGCAGATATTGTTGGAATACATAATAATGTGGTGATCATTTGGGCTTTGTACTCTGCTATATCCACGCAACATGCAACAATATATCCCTGAGGCCAGCGTTTTAAGGCGTCAGTGTTAGGATAACGAGGGTTCCCTTTAAAAGTAGAACCTAACCCACAGCTCCTAATCAGAAGTATTTACACAAATAGATTTGTGTAAATTTTTCCTTGACAAAAGTTACGAAAGCCCTTTGCCAAAAGACCTTCATCCCTGTAGGTCATTTTCACCCCCTCCTCCTCCTCACCTCCTCTCTTAAAGTGGTATTTCTTTAATGATGAACTAATGTGAATGTTAATGTGTTCCCATTAGCACAAGACTTGGCGTTGTCAGCATGCAGATCTAGGCCATAATGCCATTAAAGTCCAAATCGCAGAAGGACCGTTTGGGGCCTTAATGTGGTCAGTCACACAAATGGGACTCGCTTCCCCTCTCCCCCAACCCAAAAAAATAGAAATAGCTCTCACGGGCAAAGCAAGGCCTGTTTTAGCGATGCCAGAAAGGGAGCTGTTTGTTTGTTCCTTGAGAAAGATGGAGTGATGAGGACAGGGGGGTGGTGGGGGGGGGGGTGAACGATGGATGGTGAGAGAAGGAGGGGGGGCGGGGGGTGGGGGGTGGAAGATGTGAGGTCAGAGGAAGGTAGCTCTTCTGCTTTCTGCTGTTGTCGGCTGGGTAAGGGGGATGACGCAACTCCTGTACTTTTATTTTGTATTGTATTTATATGTATTTGTATTTGTATTGTTTATTTTAGTTGCATTCTGCAATCCTGCTTGTTTGTCACTGCCACTCTCTTCCCTACACCATCTCTTTCTCAAACTTGTGATGCTCATTAGCTAAACTAGTCATTATCAGTGAGTTTCTGCCCAATATCTGTCTGCCCAATATTGTTTTGGGGTTTTTAATGGAGTTTTCTGTGGTCAATTTATGTGACCAAATGTATGAAATACAAACTTCAATGCCCATTTCTATGTGATTGGACGATTCTATAGGAAGTAGAAAGTACAGTCATCATCAGCCTAACGTAACACTGATGAATACTAAAAGTCTAGGCTTCTATTCTGGGTCTGAGTAGGGGCTTAGGGTGCCCACCGGTGTCCTTAGTTTGTCTTCAAGGAACAAAGGAAACACCGGATAAAACGCACTACAATCGCTGCCGGAGAGGCTAGCAGTGAAACATCTTGCTCCAGTAAATGGTTTGGAAAGCACCCACAGGGTCCCATGGAGTCCAGCAGTGTAGGCTGGTATAAGCGTGAAAGAGCCAGCACTGCTGGATGGAATCAACACGAAGCCGCTGGAGAGAAATGCAAGTCCCTTGGTATGACTAAACGTAAAGTTCCTGACCGAAGGTTATGCATTTACCTGATTTCTTTAGTTGCCAATCCCAAGCCCTTAGACCATGGTGCCCGTTGATACCCGTTACCATGAATACTATTCTCACCAGTTCCCCGTACTGTGAGCCATCAAAAACAATTCTCGTCTTATCTCACAAGAGTGTCCAACAAACTACCAACTGAAAACTGATGGTTTCAGCAAGCAAATTCCCTTACGCCGCGGCCTCCCTCTATGGGCATTGTAATACCCTATTTACATTTCCCATCTTTGGGATTAAGGAGTATTTTTATCTTAATACGGCCACATCACCTGTGTCATCAAAAACAGTGTTTACGTTGCGGAATACCATCGCCAGGGACTTGGGGGAGGGCAAAAGTAAAAACTCCAGAGGTCAAATCTTGGAAACAGCAGGTTAGGCCGTGGTAGTGTAACTGTGTGCCGTTTTGCTCCAACATTTGGCTGTGCTTTTAGATTACTTACATTTAGCAGTATCTTTATACAGGTGTATCATCAAAAATGATGCTCACAGCTTTGGGATATACCCCCGTCGATATTAGCAGGGTTGTTCAGCCCTCAAGATTCCGAGTGATCAGGTGTTAATTTAATGTCTTCCTCAAGGACAGTGTGACGGGCCCATCACGGCATATCCCGGAGCGCGGCCAAAATGTTCCGCTTGTCAGGCCTGTCTCATTACTGCAAAGGTTAAACATCCTCCTCCTCCTCCTCCTCTCATAGAAGAGGCGGTGAGCCGCATTCATTTAGAAAAGCGTCTCTTTATGCTCGATGGCTAAATCTAACACCTCTTGTTTTCGATCCGCTGCGATCCGCACATCAGCCATCGACCTGCTGCCTATAGTACTCATCTAGTGGTCCAGCGAGTATGACCGTCCATTCACCCTTATACATCCCGCGGATTTCTCCAACCCACCCATCCATCCACCATCCATCCACCCCACCCATCCATCCTCCCTTCCACCCCCCCATGGACATGCCCAGGTCTTCCAGGGCTCGCCGGTGGCTGGTCGGGGGGGGGCAGCGAGCGGAGAAGCCGGTAAATGGCGTTTTAGTTATGGCTGACTGCGTAACACAGTGAAATGCTCCCCAGGGCCCTCTTCTCAGGAGAGGTTTGGGCGGTTGTGCAGACTCAACGCGACATTACTGCTCAGTGACTCCTCAGCCACAACCGCAGTCCAGCGCTGTGTGGACAGAGAGGGAGGGGGGGGCAGGAAGGCCCCCCTCGCTGTAAGTGAAAGGGGATTGCACGCTAACACGAAAGGCGCTAGGCTTGTTTGTTGTCCACGTGGTGGTTAAGGCCGGTTCTTTGACTCAGTCACGCGGCTCGAAGTGCATCCCTTTGAGGGTAAGGCAGATGCGAAGACGTCTCTCTCTCGGTCCCCTAACCCCCAGTGCATCAGATCCTTGACGCAAGTCGACACGTCACATTTTTATTGGAGCTTTTAAACAACGTGCATCGAGTCCCGATTTGGCCGAAACGTACGCTGGATGTGTGTGTGTGTGTGTGTGTGTGTGTGTGTGTGTGTGTGGTGTGTGTGTGTGTGTGTGTGTGTGTGTGTGTGTGTGTGTGTGTGTGTGTGTGTGTGTGTGTGTGTGTGTGTGTGTGTGTGTGTGTGTGTGTGTGTTTCTTTTCCTTTCGGCGCTTGTCAATTCACGGGACGCTCCGGAAAAAGTCAGCTTTGCCTCTCGCCGAATATCGCGATCAGAAGAGAAAATTACCAGTGTGTGAGTCACTGCTAATCTCCATCTATGTCCACATCTCCACCATGAAAATGGCCTTGAGGACCAAGGATAATTACATATTGCATAATTGAATTTAATAAAGGTATGTATTAATGAAATGGCGTTCCAACGACCGGGGTAACAATGGGGTAGATGAATGGAAAATTTTTGCTAATTAGAGCGTAGTAACATCAGTGCTGTGTGTCCACATAGAAAGGATAACTATTCATAGATAGGCCTCCCAATTAAAAGCAGGAGAGTATAATTAGTCGGGGTGCCATGCTCTCTCTCCTCCTCTTCCTCTCTCTCTCTCTCTTCTCTTCTCTCCTCTCTCTCTCTCTCCTCTTTCTCTCTTCTCTCTTTCTCTTCTCTTTCTCTTTCTCTCTTTTGTCTTCTTCTTCTTTCTCTCCTCTCTCTCTCTCTCTCTCTCTCTCTCTCTCTCCTCTCTCTCTTGTCTCTCTCTATTTCTCGGCTCCTCTCTCTGTCTCTCTCTCTCTCTTTCTCTTCTCTTTCTCTCTCTCTCTCTCACTCTGTCTCTCTCTCCCAAGCCTGTTGACTCACGCTCTACTAATGAGAAAGCTGACCAAACAGAGGACGTCCTTCCCTCGCCCACGAATGCGGTGGCAATTGCTCAGCACACATGCACCATTTGTACATCGCACTCTCCCACACACACATATACATGCCACCACTTGCACATGGCCACAAGGTTGTTGCGTGACGCGTGATGTTGCACGGGGCGATGTTAATGAAGGAAGAACGAAAGCATTCCTGGGTAACAGAAAACATACACTGGGTGCAGGGTGCAGGCAAGCACAGGGAACACTGTGGATAGTGGTGGGGACGGGGGGGGCTGTGAAGTGGACGGATGGCCCCTCTAAAGAGGGGATGTATGGCTACTACTGGGTTTATGGAGGTCAGCGAAGGAATTACTGAGGAGGAGGAGACGTCAGGGAGGGCCACAGGGGCTGAGAAGTGGTCCAGCTCATCCCAGTGAGATCACAAGCCATGCCACAAATTCATAAAAAGATCTCTCTGCTGGTGGCTGCAGACAAGAGCCTGCTGGGGTCGTTTTGGTGTGAGGAGGAGGAGGAGGAAGAGGAGGAGGTGTGGAGTCAGCGGCTCGTCAAAATAATCCGAGGCTTCGAGTTGTGACTTGGATCGCTAAGACAATGCAAATTCTGCATTTTGAGTTTAAAAGACGCCATGTCCCGTAAAAAAAAAGTAGTGAGGTTATTAAGCAAAGTAATAATAAAAAAAAAAATGTCGAAAGATGTGTTGAAGGCAAGAAGAGGACCGGCTCAAAGAAGCCATATGTGCATTTATTTAAAAAAGTACATGCTGTTTTCACCATTGTCACGATTCCCCCCCCCCCCCCCCCCCCCCTTCTCCCAACTCTAAATTCAAAGCACAAACTGTGACAATGGCAGCCACAGCAAAATCACTCTCTTCCTCTCAGAGAAAAACAAGCCTGTCCTATGCTGGGTTTCAATAACTCTTTGCCTTGATTATTGACTGGCCATCGCCAGCCACAGATTTATAAAGTTAGTCTTAAAACTTTGGGAGCAAAGTTAACAACACTTAAAGTCAAATCTTGGAAAACAGGGTTCGCCATTGCAATCAAAATAGTAACGTGACTTGCTTCATTCTGTCTTGTGGGTGATCGCCATGGCACCAGAACAGAGGGGATTATATACAGCTAACTTGTAAATAGAGCTGAGCTGTACGGACGCCGGTGCCGTTTCCGATCTCAACGTTTGGCTGTTGCTTTAAGGCCTACGTCCTCACAGCTATACATGCACATTGAGTTATTTTTAAATTGCTCTCAATTGATGTCTCTAAGAATATTTTAGGGGAATTGGAAACCTTTTCAGCTGTTCCTTTGCGGTTTCCATCCCCCCAAAAATGGAATCCATTTAATTTAGGTTTTGCTTTGCCAGAAGAAAATTGACTTAATTGAACACGATTTGAAGACGGGAAGTGGGGGCGGGGGGGTGGGGGGGGTGCGTCGCCCACAGCAACAGTTGGACGTGGCAGATTCCTACCTCTCCGCTTCTGGTCACTTATTGAAGCAGAACAACTAATTTCTTGATGTGCTCTCAATTGTCCACCCTCTGTGTCTTGGCGGCACTGGGGACCGTGGCAGGGTTGCGGGCGTATGAAAAGCCCTGTATTGATTTGCTCTCACTCATCCACCAATTTCAGGCAATTTAGCCGTTGTGTTCTCCAGGCGTACCTTTGGAGCCTCGATGCAGAGGCTTGGGTCCAGTCGTCTGCGTTGGTCGATTTTATGCGTGATCAAAGCTCAGACTATCATATACAGCAATGCTATGTGGTGTTGTGTGTGTGTGTTGTGTGTGTGTGTGTGTGTGCTTGTGGCTCAGAGGCTTGGCAAGTGGCCCTCTCATCATGCTGTTTTTCTTTGGCTTCAGAGAGAAAGAATAACCAAGCAGGTAATGTGTATTACCATGACAACAGCCCGGGCTGTTGGACGCTTGTCCATATAGTTTTTGAAAATAACACAAGCTTTCTATATTTCACTGGTTATTTTGTTTGGCTCCTTCTTTGAGGTAACTGAGATGCAAGAGCTATACATGTATTTCCCCCGCGGTCGTTTGTATTTATGTGTTTCATATCTTTCTTGCTTAATTCATTTATTTTCATCTCTCTTTCTTACCATCTTTCATAACCATCATCCGCTATGCTGGATGCTGGAAGTCTGTGTGTGTGTGTGTGTGTGTGTGTGTGTGTGTGTGTGTGTGTGTGTGTGTGTGTGTGTGTGTGTGGTGTGTGTGTGCTGTGTGTGTGTGTTGTGTTAGAGAGTTTTTAAATATTCATGTGCGAGAATCAGTAAAACTAATGTGCGTCATTAAGATTAGATCATCTCACTGTAGAGATCAGTTATTGAATCCAGTCTTCACCAGCGCCAGCAGGAACCCATTAGCATTAGCCTGCGAGCACACTGGAATGGAGGCACAGTGTGTGTGTGTGTGTGTGTTGAGAGAGTGAGTGTGAGAGTGCGGGGGCCGCGGTTTGAGCGCCGGGAACCCCAGCGAGCGTGTGTGGGAGGATCACTGTGCCGCACGGCGTTTTGTGATTGCTTCATCATTTCTCAGGTAGCACACGGGTGTATATATATATTTTTTTTTTAGGATGGTGTTGAGGGATGGAGGAAGGGAGTGGGTGGGATGGAGGTAGGGAGGGAGGGCAGGGGGTGAGTGGGGGGGTGGAAGGATGGATGGACCAATCGCGAGTGGCAACACTGGAAGGGAACCCAAAGCCCAGCCTTCTCATTGGTTGCGCCCTGTATGCGTCTGTAGCAGTGTTCGTCCCACAATGCCCATGTTCCCCGTGGCTTAGTCTGGGTTCTTGACCGGGAAGGAGAGACGGTAGTCGGGATGATGAGAAATAGTCTTTAATGAATCACCAATAATAAGGAATCATGGCTTAATAAGGAATAAATTATACTGGTAATTTTAGTCACCGTCTTTAGGGTTATGGAGTCGGCCTCCTGTCGGGTCTAGGGTTGCTCGCCGGGATCCCGGGAAATCTTCACTCCCTTTAGTACCGGGAATTAGCAATGGGTCCCGTTTTTTGTGGGTTTTTTTGGAGGGGGTATTTGTTAACTTTTTATAACTATGTTGCATTAATAGCAGCCTAAACTCATAATACATACTCAATATATTGTGTAAATATTATTATTTTCTTGTTTAGATAGGCAGGCATACAAACTACCTGTAGAAGGTCTAAAAAAAAAGCACTAACGAAGATGGATATTTTTTTTCTTCATGAGAATTTCAACAGAATTGCTGCATGTTCTTCATAGAAATATGTTGAAATATGTAGAAATTTGTTCTGTTGCATTTATTTTAGAGCTGGGACCTTCAACGTGTTAATTTCGATTAATTAATTACAGAAAGAATTACGCGTTAAAACATTTACGCATTTTAATCTCACTTTATTTTTCCACCTCCAAACCACCACAGAACGTTTCTCTCAGTGGACCGAATTCACAGGCATTACCGATCATACTGGATGCACAACGTGCCATTGAGTGACGTCAGACAACAAAGCCCCGACTAGAGCGTTGGAGGCTCAACATGGAAGCACCAGAAGAGACTGCGTTGCTGGGAATGGAATGTATGGTATAAGAACATCCTGGATGGAAAGTGTTTGATAGGTTGGTTTTCTGATCCCAGTTTGGTTTCCCCCCCTTCCCCACCTGTGTAGCCTAAAATAAACAGGATTTTGCTGGCTTAAACGTATGTGTATGTCCTACTTCATTGATTCACCCTCGTATAAACCAAATCCTATCTTGAATTGAAAATGTTGCCTCTCGTGTCAAATATTGATTGATATTGAAATGCCGATTAAAATTAATGAAAAAATTAATTAATTTAAAATTATTACCATAAATTT
This sequence comes from Coryphaenoides rupestris, assembly GCA_002895965.2. Lineage (NCBI taxonomy): Eukaryota > Metazoa > Chordata > Actinopteri > Gadiformes > Macrouridae > Coryphaenoides > Coryphaenoides rupestris. The sequence continues at coordinate 263,707 of PIJE02000364.1, forward strand.
TTTTAATCGAGTCCCACCACTAAATTTAATTTATATAGGCCTAGCATTAAATTACTATTAAAAGGCACTTCCGGTTTTCTACGGAATCCCGGTATTTCCGGGAAGGGGCTCTATAATCCCGGGATTTAAAAGGTCAGATTCGGGAATTTTGAGCAACCTAGTCGGGTCCTGGCCCTCCGTCTGTAACCCAGCCTAGATAGCTGCGTCAATCTCAGGAATTCACCGCTAAACCAGGCCCCCCCCTTCATACCACAGTATCCTTCTAGCCAAGCCGCCTTGTTTAGTCTAAACCTCCAGGGTTTACACAGGAGGACACGTACATAGACACTCACTGTGGAACGCGCTCTAGACAGAGGTGGACCGAGAGGAGAGGTGACCACTGGAAGAGTGTACTCAATCGTGGCCCATGAGGCAGGTGGGTATAATTCCTAACTTTTACATCTTGGAGGGGTTAAAGTGAAGACTAATATGCAATTTCATAGTACTGTTTAGATGCAGGTGGGGATTAGCCAAATGAATAACATAAAAAATGCAATTGAAGATGAAAAACAACACGAAGCATCTAATCACACATCTTTTGGTTTCTGGGAAATATGAAGCGATAAATCTGGAAGGATTTTACAATTATGCTTGTGCCGTTAGCCTTTTTGTCACGCGTATATACAGATAAGTAATGTGACATTTGTAGAGCTAAATCTAAAGCGAGGACTCGCTGTAATAGCTAGCGCCGCGATCAGCTTGCGTCCAGCAGGTATCTGTCCGAGCGAATATGTTAGGGTATTAATACATATTTGTTTCCCCCGCTGCCCAATGTAACCCTAAATGAGAAATAATGTTTCTGCTGATGAACCCGGAGAGCTGGCGGATGCGCCGCTCTCCCATTCATAGGCCCACGGTCGGCTCCCCAGATGTCAGCTTGCTGAGAAAGTGTGAGAGAGAGAGAGAGAGAGAGAGGATGAAGCGAGTCCCATTTGTGTGACTGACCACATTAAGGCCCCAAACGGTCCTTCTGCGATTACACGCCCCACCACCCCCCACCACCAACCTCTTGCCCCCCCCCCCGGGGCAACCTCGTGCTGCACACAAATATAAAAAATAAAACGCTTCTCACATGTCCTGAGAGAGAAACCTGTTAATAATTAACAAACAACACAACCCCTGGGGGAGGAGGAGCCACGTGCACGGCAGTAACATGTTCAACACTTCTTTTTTTCAATTTGCTGCCTCTATGAAACCATCTTTTACAGTTTGCGGTTCACACGAGACAAAGTGCCTAATCACCCATACACCCACTCTCTCTCTCTCTCTCTCTCTCCCCCTCTCTCTCACACACACACACAGACGCGCAAATAAACCCAGAAAACACCCCAGGTCTGCGCATCTCGTGGGCTGTAAACTAGGCGGTCTAATGAAGGCTATAAATCAGCACCTTGGACAGCGGCCGGCAGGCCGGCCTCCTCCCACCCCCTGCGGACAGGACTCACTGGGGGGAGGGGAGGGGGGAGGGGAGGGGGGGGCGGAGGGGCGGGAGGTCAGCACCATGGAGAGCTCCACGTAGCGGACAGCTGCGTTTCTAGTGGAAAAGAGCCCTGGCTGTCTGGACTGCCCGGCATAGCACTGAGGACTCTATATATACACACACACACACACACACACACACACACACAAACACACTGCTATTCAGGTTGCTGCCCAGATGAGCTACCGCCGTCGCAATGAGCTGGACCCAAAAAATGCACCAGGGGGCCTGTGTGTGTGTGTGTGTGTGTGTGTGGAGTGGGGGGGGGAAAGGTCGAGAATGGTGGGTGTGGGTAAGTGGGGGGAGGGGGGATGCCGAGAAAGTCACATCGTCAGGCCAATCTCCACTTATCCGACCGTTCTTGATAGAACCAGATGGAGTATGGAGATAACGCTGTCAGGTTAGACATATGCATCACACAGGTTACACAGTATTCACATCCCAATTACTACTGGCGGGAAAAGAACCTAAACAACCAAAAGTTATGTAACTGCTACACGATGATTGGTTAGCAGTGTACACTCTGTACACTGCAATAAGCTGCAGCCTTCACTGTACACACATGGATGGAAATATGCAGAGGCATACACATGCATGCACACACTGTATATGAGCATAAAACCCTGATCCAGGAACACACACATATATGCATACACACACACACACACACACACACACACACACACACACACACACACATCCAGCGTACGTTTCGGCAAATCGGACTCGATGCACGTTTAAAAGTCCAATAAAATGTGACGTGTCGACTTGCGTCAAGGATCTGATGCACTGGGGGTTAGGGGACCGAGAGAGACAGTCTTCGCATCTGCCTACCCTCAAACGATGCACTTCGAGCCGCGTGACTGAGTCAAAGAACCGCCTTAACCACCGCGGCGACAACAAACAAGCTCTAGCGCCTTTCGTGTTAGCGTGCAATCCCCTTTCACTTACAGCGAGGGGGGCCTTCCTGCCCCCCCCCCTCCCTCTCTGTCCACACAGCGGGGCTGCGGTGGCTGAGGAGTCACTGAGCAGTAATGTCGTTGAGTCTGCACAACCGCCCAACCTCTCCTGAGAAGAGGGCCCTGGGGAGCATTTCACTGTGTTACGCAGTCAGCCATAACTAAAACGCCATTACCGGCTTCTCCGCTCGCTGCCCCCCCCGACCAGCCACCGGCGAGCCCTGGAGAACCTGGACATGTCCATGGAGGGGTGGACGGGAGGATGGATGGGTGGGTGGATGGATGGGTGGATGGATGGGTGGGTGGAGAAATCCGCGGATGCAAAGGGTGAATGGACGGTCATACTCGCTGGACCACTAGATGAGTACTATAGGCAGGCAGGTCGATGGCTGATGTGCGGATCGCAGCGGATCGAAAACAAGAGGTTAATTTAGCCATCGGCATAAAGAGACGCTTTTCTAAATGAATGCGGCTCACCGCCTCTTCTATGGAGGAGGAGGAGGATGTTTAACCTTGCAGTAAGTGAGACCGCCTGACAAGCGGAACATTTTGGCCGCGCTCCCGGGAACGCCGTGATGGGCCCGTCACACTGTCCTTGAGGAAGACATTAAATTAACACCTGATCACTCGGAATCTTGAGGCTGAACAACCCTGCTAATATCACGGGGTATATCCCAAAGCGTGAGCATCATTTTTGATGATTGCACCTGTATAAAGATACTGCTAAATGTAAGTAATCTAAAAGCACAGCCAAATGTTGGGAGCAAAACGGCACAGTAACACTACCACGGCCTAACCTGTGTTTCCAAGATTTGACCTTGGAGTTTTTACTTTGCTCCCCAAAGTCCCTCGGCGTATCCGCAACGTAAACACTGTTTTTGATGACACAGTGATGTGGCCGTATTAAGATAAAATACTCCTTAATCCCAAAGAGGGAAATTAGGGATTACAAGCCCAGAGGAGGCGCGGGAGGGATTTTGCTGCTGAAACCACAGTTTTCAGTGTATTTGTTGGACACGTGTGAGATAAGACGAGATTGTTTGATGGCTCACAGACGGGAACTGTGAGAAGTATTCAGGTAACGGGTATCAAACGGGGCACCATG
>PIJE02000364.1:272289-365303 GCA_002895965.2 Coryphaenoides rupestris
AAAGAAGCAAAAAAAAAACCCTGCTCCTCTCCTCCCCCCCTGCGTGCGTTCGTTCTCTCTCTCTCTCTCTCTCTCTCTCTCTCTACGTCTCTCTCTCTCTTTCTGCTCTGCTCTGTGCTTGCGGGTCTGCCTGGTTTCTGGCTGGCTGGCTTGGCTGCGATGCAACCGCGCTTGACAACAGATCCAGAAAGCAGGGGGGGAGAAAATAAAAGTAAGCGAAAAGCGGTGGTGGTCGGAGAGTAGGGGGGGAGGGGTGGTGGTAGGGGGGGGAAAGAAGGGAAGGAAGGAAGTAAACGGAAGAAGAAGAAGAAGAAGGAGGAGGAAAAAAAGAAAAAAAAGATAGCTCCGACCGCCTCTGCTGCTCCGCGCCGGCCGGTAGGATGCACCAAGAGCGGCAGCGGAAGGAGAGACTGGAAGAGAGAGAGCGAGCGAGCGAGCGAGCGAGAGAAGCGTTTTTTTTGCGCTCCTCTCCTCTTCGTAGATTCTCCTCCTCCTCCTCTCTACGTCTCCTCTCCTCTCCGCTGGCTTGTGAGCGTGAGTCTCTCTCTCTCTCTCTCTCTCTCTCTCACTCGGACTCCCCCCTCCCTCCTCTCATTCACTCTCCTCGCTATATCTATCGCTCCAGTAGGAGGAGAGCAGGAGAGAGAGAGAGAGGGGAGCTGGTAGGAGTTTGGTGGTGGATGAAGGAACGCCTCAAAGCAGCGCAGGAGGGAGACTCTCACATCTCCCCCCCTCACCCCCTTCCCACTCCCCCACTCCTTGTTGCTGATCTTGATCTCACCCACTCGCTTGCGTACGCACGCACACACATGCACACTGGTACTTGAGCCCTGCGCAGGCATTGCAATGCTCAATCATTTACATTTACGCATTTATCCAAAGCGACTTTTGGATAAATTTTCAAGCATTCATATTTACGAGACGAATAGAACGAGTTTCATAATTGCCAAGTTGCCTGCATAAGTAGCTGGGCAGGCGTGTGATTCTAAGCATGATACAACATCTGAGAACGAACAACAATGCTAAGTGCCATGAGTAAATGTAATAGTAAATCACTGGAGGACCGGCCAAATTGATTGTGCATCAAAAGGTGTTATTACTGCTGTGAATGTCCCCCTCTGGAGACAACCTCCCAGACACTCTCGGCGGCGGCGGACAGACGGACAAAAAAACGGCGCATTAATAAACATTTGTATAAGCAGTTTGGGCTGAAACGTGACACATTGGGGCACATGTCCACGTGTGTGCACGTGACGCTGCCGTGGCGACGACACGTGCACGCATGTGGACATGAGAATTCCTCATGGTACGCAGAAAACACACAATGGTTTGCGCACACACACACACACACACACACACACACACACACACACACACACACACACACACACACACACACACACACACACACACACACACACACACACACACACACACACACACACACACACACACACACACGCACACAAACACACACACACACAGATAACCACTTCCACTCATGCATGAAGTCGTAACACAACCACAGGGACTCCTACTCATGTCGGAAATTAGGCCTGGATATGCGTTTTTCCCGCTCTGCCCTCCCATCCACACTTCACAGCGCAGATATTTGTTTAATTCCAAGCGGGCGACGCTCAGGAGCGCGTGCGGTGGACGGCCAGCGCCGCTGCCCCCATCGCCGATAACAACCACGCTCTGTTTATACTCCCGGTACACGGCGTACTGTGTGCAGAAATGTGTGGGGTAAAATAACTAATGAAACAGAATACGCTCCGCATGTGTGTGTGTGTATTAGTGTTAGGGATGCTAAAGAAATTATTCGTAATAATAAATTCTGTACACACACACGCGCACCACACACACACACACACACAGGGGCCAGTGACAAATGATTGCCAGTGCTACCCGGACAGGGCTAGAGGAAGGGCATCTTTTTAATGTGAGAGGTTTCCCCTTTTTCAAACCAGCGTCTCACACACACACACACACACACACACACACACACACACGCGCAATCAACGCGCTCCATCTGATACGTGCCGAAGGTGATGATGGGGAGATGAAAAAAATAGAAAAGCGCACATCTGCTGATTTCCCTCTTTCCTCGCCAGTTCTTAAGACACATGACATAACCAACCGTTCAGCCCTGCAGGCGGCCATGTTGAGCAAACCCGAGCCAAACCTTTCTGGTGTTGAAAGAGCTGATTAGCTATATAGAATCCTGGTTCTTCAAAGACGTGTGCTAGCATGGAGATGCTGTCTCTGCATCATGCATGCCTGTGTTTCTCCACCGAGGTCTACACTTTTTTATTCAACAGATTTTTTATTCCAAGACCTCATCCCACCACCTTCACACTAACAAAGCATAATCACAGTAAAGACCACTGGTGGTTTATTGCCATAGTAACGTCAGCCGCTGCTTGCGGATGCGATATTGATCCAACATGAGAAAACTATTCATCCAAATGATGGTCCTCGGCCAATCCCCAGTTAGTAAGACATGTACGCTCCGCAGGGATTGGCCGTTACTGCTGTCAGGTGGACAGATGGTAGGGAGGTAAGTAATTCCTGCCGAAAGATGCAAAACATGTGCTGTGGCCTGGATACTCATACTACTCCTCTATATTTCCATAGCAACACCAGATGTATTCAAATTGGAATCATTGATTCATCAATCGTTGAATTTGATATTATAGCCATATATTTGCATCTGAACCTATCAGAACCTATTTCACTTAATTACTAAATAAATTAATGGATGATCCAGAGAGTTATATGTGATGATTTGTGTCCTATTCAAAATGACACACTAATCTCATAACTGATGTTGCAAATGGTCATTTGTTGTAATTAAGATATAATTAAACTAAAATTGTGCTTAATTAGACCAGGTTTTATTTATTATTTTATATCACTATTGGCGAGGCTAGCTTTGCCTTTTGTTTCATAATACACTGCTGAATAATTAAGACTGCCACTATGTATGTAATTACGTTAGGCTCCACAGTAATTCTAGATTAATTTCACACGTTGGCATCGCTTGCTGCTCTCAAGCAAACAAAAAGGTATTCCAGTCAATTCAATTTAGTCAGTGTGATATTTATGGTGGCCCCGTTAGTCATGCCGGTGGGGTTTAGGACATTCACGACAGGAAATTGATTAATATTCGACAGGAAATTGATTCATTGTCGACCGGAAACGCTGAATGGTCTCCACCGGGCTATACCACCACAGCAGTACCACGAATATTAAATGGGGAATTCAATGGGAAATCTGTTGTTCTCTGATACGTTTGAGGGCCAAATCCTGCAGGGCAGGGTTGTTTTCAAAGGGTACGTGAGCAATGGATTCTGCTGCTGGCACTCGCAACCTATACTGGCTCCGAGAGCCCAGCTCATTAACCCAGGGGTTGCACGTTCGATCCTGGTTACACCCATGTGTCCATGAGCTGTCATGTGTTGCTTTTTTTCCTTCCCCAAGGTCCCCTTGAGGAAGACGCAACAGTCGGCTACCGTGGTGCTTCATATGCGACACAGTAACCGCCTTCTGCTCAAGTCAACATGCTGAGAACAGGGGGAGGGGATGTGATGATTCAACCCCCTGTGATATTTAGTTGTCTTGTGCATCACAAGGTTAATATCAAACTCAATCTCAACAAGGGAGTTGATACACACGCCATCTGCTGGCTAAATAGCCCACCACCCACTCCTCTTTGGCCGCCGTATTTTTCCTATTTCTATTTCCTACCTCTTTTATCCAAAGTGACAGTGATCGCTTTGTCATTTAGATGCACGCCAATAACCGAGAACCTTTTGGGTTCTGGGATTCAAACACCCTAACCTCCATATCCATGTCCTCTGATCTAATTATGTAGTTATTGATGATTTTATGAAGTTGGTGATTCAATATGCATTGGTTTTACAAGTTAGAGATGTGAATAAGGAAGAAGTTGGTGCAGATCTGGACAGTTAAACAAACATTCAATGTTGATTGAAATAATCATGTTCATTTGTGTTCTTTTGATTGTCATGCTTTTTAAAAGGGGGCCTTGTTATACCACCAGGTGTGAGCGTGAGCCACTGCAAGCCGTTTTAAAACTGTCATGTGACTAAAATTGTAATTGTGACAAAGTGATCAAGTGGGAGTGTCCACCTAGATGCTTGCTGACTAGATGACCCAGTTGGTACAGTCCACTGGGTAGGCTGGTAGTCTGACTCGTAATGGTATTACTCATTTTAGACAATGCTGTAATGGCTTGTAATGGCTAATCACACTCACACCTGGTGGTATAATATGACCCCTTTAAACACACACAAAATGACATTGGCAGCGAAACCTCAGAATCCTCGCTGGCAAAATGTGTAATCTGGCTGGCCTCTAAAGATAAATGGATCACAATTTCATCAAACCATGATTTTCTTATTTTCAAAGGGTCTGCCAGTGGCCCTCAGTAAGTCAGCCTGCTGCTGACTGATCCATCCTCAGTCTCACTGCTGTTAGGTCTCGGCCAGCCGGGCTGTGATCTGCAGCCACTGGCTCCGTGATTGGATTAGGCCAAAGCCTGACAGCCATCGGCCACTGCCAAAAGTCACTCGTTGGCCGCACAATGTGCCGTTTAAAGGGAGCGATAGGCAGGAGGAACCGTTCCAGCTGACACAGCAATTTGTGTGTGTTTGTGCTGTGTGCCGCGCCGCGCCGTGCGCACACACCCACGGTTTCCGCACGTGCGCTTCAAAATGAATGTCATGTGCGGTTCTTTGTCAATAACGTGTGTTTATGTTTATTTGTGTACCGCTGCCACAAAGACGGTGTCGGGTAACAGCCCCGCGGGCAACGGCGTGCTCCAGTCGATAGAAGGACCTGTTGGAAACCCACTGTTACAAGATCGAGTGGCACAATCGGGTAACAGGGTTTATATGAGAGAGAGAGAGAGAGAGAGAGAGAGAGAGAGAGAGAGAGAGAGAGAGAGAGAGAGAGAGAGAGAGAGAGAGAGAGAGAGAGAGATGGAGAGAGCGATAGAGATAGTCAGAGAGTGATATTTATGGTGAAGACAAAAGACAAAAGACAAAACTTCCGTGTGTGAGAGACTTGGGCTCCAATTAAATGGCATTGGACTTCAAAACTGAGAGTGACTGAGCCGAAGAGTGGGGTGCTCTTTGTTAAGTGATGTTTTGCTAAAGAGGTCATATTGACCTGGGGTCACCTGCTCAAGACCCCAGCTAATGAATGAAGCAACTGCCACACACACACACACACACACACACACACACACCAACACACACACACCACACACAACAACAACACACACACACATTACACACACCCCCTCCAAATACGTTTCAGGATTAACAAGGACCGATAAAAAGGATAATTTAATTACTCGGTCCGCTGTAGGAGGGCCGTGCTGACCTTCTGAGATCGAGTGTCAGTGTGGACGAGGTACGCTCTGCGGAACATCGAGATAAAACAGGTAGGGGAACGCCCAAGAGATGGGAATAGTGGGATTGAAAAATACACATTTGTTGTGGGGTTTACGTGGTATCTGTTCAAGATCGCTAAGTGAAGAAGCCATTTCTCATTTACATGCATGTGATGGATGTCCAGTTATAAGTTAACTGTAAAACAGTTTACCACTTTTATAAGGTCGTATATGATGTGTAAGGAATCCATAAAATTCCTTCCCATGGATGACCCTCTGGGCCGGTAGTGAAACTGGCTGGGTGTTGTGCATTCAGAGCAACTTCGGAGTGTGGAGCTCCCGGCAACATTGTGCATCAAAAATCTAAATCAGAAATTAATATATACGATTAGTTAGTTATGATTTTTGGCATTTGCCAGTTCAGTCCACAGGCTGATTTATGCTGAGGACGCAACCCTGAGGACGCAACCCTGGGGGGATCCTGCGTTCAGGGTGAGGGGTTTGGGGTGTGTCTGGTTTGGAGGTGTGTCTGCCCACCCTCATGACCTAGGGCCTGGCAGACAGGAAGTCCTAACTTTAACCGTGGTGATGATGGTGTCCGCTAGCATTGCTATGAAGCTTGTCACTACGTCCATAAACTCGCTGACGTCACTGGACTGGATAGAAACTTGTCCCAGTCAACTTCGCTCAGGGCGTCCTGAAGATCGGCCTCTGTTTGGTCAGACCACCGCTTTTCGTCCCTCGTGACTACCGCCTCTCGTACTATCTTTGTTTATACTCCTAACATCATCGAACTCATTTTCCAGAGACTAGACATTAGCTAAAAGGATGCTGGGCAGTGGTGGATAAGATGCAAATATGGACGTTCCGGCTGCACTCCACCAAATCTGATTGTAGTGAGTGGGAGGAATGGGAGCGGCTTGTGCAAGAGAGCCTGAATAGCAATATAGCCCCGCCCCTTAATGAAAAACACTTTAACGGTGCAATGTCTTGTATGCTATGGTTACTACATATTGTATTATGTATGTGCCAACATACAAATTACTATGCTCAAGATAAATGAAAGTAGTAAAAAATGGTGGTTATGACGGCGTACGAAACATAAAAAAAATTACAAAATGAAAAATACTGTAGCCTGTGAGCAAACTGTGTTCCCACATAGTGAATATTTTATATGATTCATGCGGAATACAATAAAGTATTAGAAAAAGAGAATTAAAAGACTGAAGGAAGAAGAAGAGGTAAGAACACTATCTAATCCTCAGTAAGCTGTGCAGGTAACAGATCTGAAGGCTTCCACATCCTAAAAGGACGATAGGCACTCCTCAGCGCAGTGAAGAGACGCTGGGGTGCTGGAGGAGCCCAGAGCAGCGGCAGATGGCGTGGCTTGATAAGAGCCAGTGTGAAGACGAGAGGGCAAGCAGTGTCATACATACTGTATATACACACACACACAATACAATAGGGTATAAATATAGTGGCGTCCCCTGTTCCACCGCACGCTTGACTTCCTGCCGCGTACGCGCGCGTGCCGAGCTCTCCTCGGAACATCTCGCTCACGTGTCGTTTTTTTTCAGAACACGCATCTCGACTGGGGAAGAACTGCCACGGCGCACCGCACGATGCAATGCAAAGAAAAAAACTATGACAAACTACAACATTCCTGTTCCCCATCGCTACCTTCCACTCCGGATGTTTTTAGAGACTCGGGGGTTTAGCGCTTACATTTTTGCAGGTGCTCTCTGATACTTGTACGTCGCTTTCGATATAAAGCTGGCCGCTGAAACGTAGAAGCTAAAGAAGCAGACAAGACAATGTGGACATTATGTGTTACATTATATATTACACATTCAGTAAGGGCTGGGTAGATGCTTGACACTTCATACACTTTCAGAATTTTGCTTAAAATTGTGGTTACCACGTAATAATTCAAGACGAAGGCTCCTTAGGCCCAGGTAGTGTGTGCACTTACGTCAGACAGAATGCATCATGGAGACTGATAGGCAGCACACATACTAATCCTCGCGGTGCGGACAAATGTGTTGCCAGGTTGTCAAATGGTCAGCCGCTGAAGACACAAACATGTCGGACAGCAATTCAGGTAATTGAACCGGCGTGTGTATAAATAATGCATTTCAATTCGGCCCTCGGAGCAATTTCTTGCAGATGAAATATGCGAACGTGGAATTGGCTTTGCATAAACATTGGCTCTGATAGGACATTGAGCTGCTACTACAATTGCTACACTGCTGCTACTACTACAGTACTACTACGACGACGATGACCACAACCACCAACTACCTTGCCCTGGCAAAATAAACCCTAAAACAAATAAGAGTGCGGTTTGCATTAAGTGCAAAACGGAAGTGCTTCTCCTGATGAGCGGCCCCTCCAGGAGATTTCCCTGGTGTGTTATTCAGTCTGCTCCTCGCTGTAAATTCGGACCGGTCTCCCCTGCTCACTGGAATGGGCCAGTGTCTCAGTTTCTCGGCATTGGCAAAGCCTAGCAAACATGCACGCACACACACCCCCCTCCCCCCTCCTCCCCCAACAAAAATGAGTTAGCAACGACCGTAAGATAGAGGCATGATTTGTATGCAATCCGGTTCGGCCGGGACAGAGTCTATTACACACGCTAACGTCGTTTTTTGAACGTTGCCTCCCTCCTCCCTCCCTAACGTTGTGGCGTGGTGGACCATAGCACACGGTGTATGTTTGTTTCAGTCTGGCCCGCCCGCTGTCTACCCGCCAACCGCAAAAAAATGTCGGAGCGCGTTTGCATCCGAGCGTGTGAACCCTCTTATCGAATCGACCGGCGATTTAAAACACGTCCATCGGAGAACACGGCCCAACGTCCCCCGGCGCTCTCTCCTTGAGAAAGCAAAAACGATGTGTCACAACGTAGAGGAGAGTGTCTGGCTCTAATCACACACTGTGAGGAGGGGAAGCGCGACGTGGAAAGATAGCCAAACACCTGGTCAATAAAAATCGCCGCCACAAAGCGCTCAGCGTAATGCAGTCTATTAGCGGGGCCGTAATGTGATGAAACGCTTGACTTGAGTTGACTTGAGTTAAGAAAAGCTGACGAGGCGCCGGGAAGAAGTGCCTGCTTGTGGACGAAATGGGAGAGGTTTCAACTTTAGCATGCGTGCTAAACATTGTTGGCTTACTTTTGGTCATGTGGACTATTCCGTTGAATTTTCCGTTTTTTTAATTCAAGACATGAAAGTATGCCATTGGTAGTATTGTTAAAGCAACCCATGTGGTGGACAGTCTGGAAAGTTCCAGACCGCCGGCATCATCCGTGTAAAACAAAAAGGGGCACATCGGTGTACCACCAAGTAAGCGCAGGTTAATATTTGCCAGCCGTTGAGGTTTAGCCGCCGTCCACCTGCCTGGCTTCTCAATACACAATTGGTCTTTAAAGCAGCCTCTCCACCTCTCCACCCCCCTCTCCCCTCTCCACCTCTCCACCGCCCCCCACACATCTGACAGACAGGGGCTTTGATGGCGGGCGAGATGGGCATCGGTAGAGATGTGAGGGGCAGATTCTTGTTGGCTCGACAGGGAGTGTGAGCAGATCAGAGCGGGCCAGAGATGTGTTCCCGCTCAGCAGGCTTTGTTTGCTCTAAACATGTTTGGGTTTAGTTCTTTTCTTTCTTTCTTTTTTAATCTGATGGGGCTCGCGGGCCAATCCCCCGGCGTGGTTCTTTTCTATCGCCTAATCCCTCCTCAGCAGCCTGGCTTGTGGAGAGAGAGAGATGATGAAGAAGAAGAAGAAGAAGAAGAAGAAGATAACTGTTGACATCGTTGATGTGGCTACAGGGCGGGGGGGTGTTAGAGTGTTTGTGTCCACATGGGTCAGAGTGCTTGTGCACATGTGAGCATGTGTTTGTGTTTTTGTGTTTGTGTGTGTTGGTGTGTGTGTGTGTGTGTGTGTGTGTGTGTTGTGTGTGTGTGTGTGTGTGTGTGTGTGTGTGTGTGTGTGTGTGTGTGTGTGTGTGTGTGTGTGTGTGTGTGCACGTGCGTGCGTGTTTTCATTCGTGTGTGTGTGGCGTGCGTGTGTCTGGAGGAAGGGGAGAGTGTGATGTGGGAGGGCCGGGAGACTCTGACAGCTCCTCCCCCCCCCCACACGTTAAAAAGGTGAACCTGACAGAACTATTGAGCCGTGGCAGCAGCACGCAGAGGCGGAGGGGGGAGGATGTTACAGATGAAGATGCCAGACAGAGGAAATGCAGCGGTGAGGTGCATCGTGGGAGAGAAATAACAGAATAACACAACACACAAACAAACGGCGGTGGATAGACTTCAGAAGACCTTTGGAATAAGATGCTCACTGTGATATGCACCCTCGTCTGTGTGCTCCGTCTCCATACCCCGCCCTCTCGCTCCGTCTATTTGCTTAAAAGACACAACCGGATTTCAGAATTTCTCTCCAGACCATTTTCTATGCCATCAATCAAAAAGGGGAGTTAATTCAAACTGCCTGCTTTCTAATTCCACAGTCTCATTTCGGTCGTGGGAAGAAGAAAGAGCAGCAATGGGGTTTCTTTTGACCCACTTATTCTTTCATTTTTGCCTTGAAAAAACGGAGAGCAGGGAGCGATAAACAGGGAGTCTAAAAGCAGAGAGAGAGAGAGAGAGAGAGAGAAAGAGAGAGAGAGAGAGAGAGAGAGAGAGAGAGAGAGAGACACACACACACACACAGACAAAGATAGGGACTTCAGCCTCAATGTTATGAGGGGCTAATGAGGGCTCATTTGCATAGACGCTGGTTGGATATCTGAACCAGCCCAAACCAACTGACATGCGGGGCCGCTCCCACACCAGAGAACCCTGCACATCATTGGGGCCACTTCACATCACCACAATCTCCGGGGTTTCTCATTATTACACGGTGGAACTCTAAACGGGAACTTTGCCCGAGTTTTGCATCGCTTTTTGCAATGCGAAAGTCGCACCGTCCCTCGCGCCATCTCACCCGCCCATATTACATCACATCTTCGTCATTAACTGCGTCAAATGACGGAGTCGGGGTGGGATTTTGCATCAGCGCTCCAGAGACCGTAACAACTGCAGGCACTTTTCACACCATATCCTCTAATGCGGATAGATCTGAGAAGGTTGAAAATGGGTGGTTATCATTTAACAAAGCACCGAGTTCTGTTCCTGAGTTCTGTTGCACTCATATGTTTTAAGAAGGAAATGGGTCATTTGAACCAAAATAAGATCATTTGTGATCTTTGTGCAATGGGGTTGTTTCATTTGAATGTAAATATAGTTTTTTTCCGAGTGTAAATATACACATTCTAATGAGACACAATCAATGCATGCATAGGCTAATTAGGGTATCGTTAAAATCTGCTGTTTGTTTGTTTGTTTGTTTGGATCCATAGCAGTCCACCATGAATATGTCACAGAGGAGCATGAGGCGACGACCGGAGCAACAAAAACAGCCCTTTGTTGATCTGTTGCCCTTACAATCTATTTAACAAGCGTGGTACTCAACTTCTATATAACAATGCAATCCATTGGTACTCAGGTTCGAGTCCCCTTCACTAAAGGCCAGTTTGAATGCCGCTCTCCGTTGGTGACTCTTGTAAGCGCAGGACATGCGTTTGTGTCGCAGAGGGATTTAGAGCTCACGTAACAAATATCAACGATTCGGTTGAACCTCCACAGAAGAGCCAAGCGGGCGCAAAAGAGATTAGTTCAAGCAGGGAGCCAGGCAGACATATTGGAAAATGTACGCGATACAAATAATGCCATGGCAACTCAAACCAATTAGATATTATCTCTATTCAACATGGAACCAATGGCACGATGTCCTGTTCTTCATGGGGTCGTTTCATTTTGCTTCAGCAGCAAGGTGAAGAGGATGCTGGGGATTGAACTGTCCTTCACCCTGGTCCTCTTGAATTTGCTCAACAGCGCCAGCAGACCAGAGCACAAACCATCAGCACATGAATAACTGGCCGATAATGTGAATGTGTGAATAGAAGGAGAAGACATTTCTTGACATGGCTAAAATCTTACAGTGGCTTTTGGTCATCACAATTAGTTATTATGTTTGTTTGACTAGTCATGTAATAACTAAGGTAAATACATAATACTTGCAAAAAATATATGCCCCCACCCTCTCTTAAATGTATATTTCTGCAGTAATGGAGATATGCAATGTACGTTGAGTTGCCATTTCAAGAAGCGGATGCTATTGCTCTGATATAATAATGGAACGTTTATTAATTGCGTGGTTGGTGTGGTGGTGGCAGCTTTGGGTCGTCCTACTGGTGCGTGAAACAGTAGTATCCTAGAAAATGTGTCACTTTTTTTCACACAAAGAATCAGAATTTAATTGGAGGAAAAACAACACACGTTGTAATGTTTTAACACAGATAATGATGGTTGTTAATGAGAAAGAAAAAACAATGAAAATTAATTTAAAAACCCCTGAGCATGTGCCGCATTCACAGCCTTATATGGACCACACGTGAACAGCTAGAACAGCTATACCGTTTAGCATTGCATGGCGCTCATGCAAAGAGGGAATATACTTTTCCATATTTAAATGTGGGACTTATCCGGAGCCGGGTGTGACCCACGACTGCTTCACAACGCATTACTTCTCGTTAAAGACCCGTCGTCTGCCCACAGGGTCAACGTGAGGTGAGCCATCCCCAACAGGAAGCCCTCGTTGCCTCGTTTGCGTGCAGGTGTGCGCAACCAGGTCAGCGGTTATGATGAGGAGGAGGAAGATGTTCTCATAGCGACAGGGAAGAGTAGAGGATGGAGCTCCGCCCTCCCCTCCTCTTCTCCCCCTTCCAAGTGGCACCGGCTTGCCTCCCCTCCCCACCCCACTCGTCCCCAAACTCCCCGCTACACACACACACACACACACACACACACTTCCAAACTGCAAATGGCGCCCGCACTTTCGTCATCGCCCATAAGGGGCGCTTTCGGTGTTTGAGCGAAATTTCACGGACGGAAAATACTTTTTCTCATTTGTAATGCTTTGGGTGAGAGATATGCGTGGCCCGGCAAAGGTTAGCTCATTACTGTTGCCACATTAAGCAATTTGATGTACGTTTGATGCCACGTTTGACCTTTGTTTCTATTCCTGTCGCACGCCGCCTGACAGCGCTCCTATAGGCTACTCAGCGCTGCACTGACATTTTCACTGGACGCGTCTGGGCAGGGGGGGGCACAAGAAAAAAACTGAACAAGAGTAAATACCTAACCATTACTCAGAGAATGGCGGAGTAACTTCCAAGCCTTGATATAAATAGTTAGCAGAGTAGATTGTTGTTTCAGCCTCTAATGGCCTGAAATGAAACGCTATTTTCCCCCCTCGCCACGGCATCTCCGATCCAGGGGAGAGTTTAGCCCGTAATGAGCCGGGGCCGGCTACACGACCAGGTGGGGATATTTGCCGGGGACTTGCTCTATAAGGTCTGGCTCCTAGGCAACTGGCTTGTGTGGCGTTGGTAGCGTGTGAGTGAGCAGTCGGCCAGCGCTGGTTTGCTTCAAGTACTGCGGTAACGCGACTAAAAGCTGGAAGGAGAAGGACCGTCTGGGGTTCAGACACAACGTCTGTGTCATAAATGTCTGTTTATTTCTGTATACGGATATGTGCGCATAAGAATATGTCTGTATGTGCGTATGTGTATGTCTGCCACTGTTACACACACATTAGGGATGAATAACATCGGCAAGAATATCTTCTGGTTCTGATTCGTATTCCGATCTTGACACTCGTATTAAAAATGGATCAATACAGGTGTGGATGATCAAAGCCTCATACCCGTCTCTCCTGAAATGAAGTGAAATGAAATATCTTTCACCAAAATGACTTTCTGGTACCATTTTGCCTGAAGAACATTTAGTGTGAGCTACCTGCCACAAATGTAAACAATGGTGAAATAGCACTGTTCAACTGTCAGCACAGTTTGTTCTGTGAGTCATCACACAAGTAGCTAAATGGTAAATGGATTGCACACATATTTATATATCGCTTTACAGTATTGGCTCATTCACACATTCATACAGCGACAGCGGTGCCAACCATGCAAGGTAACAACCAACACGTCAGGAGCAGTTAGGGTTAAGGTGGTGTCTTGCTCAGGGACACATTGACACTTCAGGATCGAACCAGCAACCTTCATGTTGCCAGACCCGATCTTACCTCCTGAGCCACCCATAAGTAGCTACTTTACAAAATGAGTGCTATACTGCTATTGTGTACATTTGCAGCAGCCTGCATCTTGACGCAAACCACTCTATAGCAGTATCCTCACAATGAATTTGACACATTAGATTACACACACACACACACACACACACACACACACACACACACACACACACACACACACACACACACACACACACACACACACACACACACACACACACACACACACACACACACACACACACACACACACACACACACACACACGCGACAAGTGACTGAAGGCTGAAGGCTTGGTTGAATCGGGACGGAGGGGCCGGACAGGGTCGGTGGAAATGGAGAGTTATTAAGACAACATCAGGGACCGGGGCCGGAGAGGATGGAAGAGAAAGGAAATGGATGGTGAAAAGTCCATCCAAAAAAGGACAGGAAAGAGAGATAATGGAAGAGGGAAGTAAGTAAAGAGTGAAGGAGGAGGAGACAGTGATAGAAGACCCCTGGGAACCAAAGATAGCCACGTCTAGATGGTGTGGAAGAGATCAGCCACCTCCCTTTGAGCTGAGGAACATGCATGTGTGTGTGTGTGTGTGTGTGTGTGTGTGTGTGGTCTGGATACAGTCTATGATATGCACTTCATAAACTCGCGCAATACATAGTTGATCCATTTTCGTAAGATAGATGGACCTCTTAGACCGGTTCATTTCAAGAATTCAATTCCTGGGTAAATTTGACGGGTAAACGAGCGAGCGGAGAAGATAACGTCACCAAACAAGATATCGCTTCAACTTTATTTCCTAAGCTCCATTTTCTCCCATCACTTCATTATTTTTTGCAGAATCTCGCGACAACACACACACACACACACGCACACAGTAAATAGTGGTACGAGGACGTGCGCGTGGTGGTGTGTGCAGTAGCTCTGTGTCGCGGGTTAGCCTCGCGCCGCACGCTCGTTATGAGACGGCCGAGGCGGTCCGCACGCAGCGCTGGGGGGAGACAATGGATTGGATCAATGGACGCCTCACGCTTGTGATAGGTGATAAAGTCCCATTCTGAGTGGATCATTCAGAGGTAATCTGCCCCGCAGAGATCCACATCGCTGCAAACTCCTGCAAACACTCCCCCCGCCCCCGCACTCCGGTCGCAAAAGCCATCCGATCCAACCCCCCCACCCCCCCCCCCACACCCACCTCCACTCCCCGCCATCTTGTCTGTTAACCACAGATAATGAGATTAGGACCCCCAGCCCGTGGATGATGGAATTAGGGGGTGGGTAGGGGGGGGGGGGGGGGGTGTGGCGCTGGTGAATGAGTCCAGGTTATAGATTGCAGATGAGAAATCCCCACCCCCCCCGAGTCATTAGCCGAGACGCGTTCCCAAATGCTAAATCTTATCGGGACCGTTTTAGAATGACTCCGGTGGTCAGTTAGTTCAAACAAATAGGACAGCAGGATCGTTCCTTTCTAGATAACTCATCTCAGGCAATGACTCTTTCCGGCCAGATGAGGTTTTTTATTTTAAAAAGGGACAGGACGCAAAGAATGCTTCAAAAAGGGGTTAAATCATCGCCTAGCATTAGCTTCGTCAAATCAACCAAGCCTGCACCTAAATGCAGAAAAACAGAGGAAAGCGCTACCAGCTAGGCGGCGTATTATTTGGGGGAGAGATTGCCTGGTGTGTCGCACAGATGGTGTGAATTACTCAAGGAGCGGATCCGTCTGATCGCATGGGGCGCACGTTCTCCAGACGTCAATCAAAAGCCGCGCGGCGCGTCCAAAAAAAAACGCTGGGGCGGCGTTGTGAGCGGTGAGCCGTTTCACTCGGAGCAGAAACATTCCTGCCCGGAAAAACAGCAGCCACCCCGCGCCTTGCTATCCGGCGATTACCACTGATCCATGTGACTAATTGATAACTGAGCCCCGAGCGGGATTCATTATTCAGCGGAGGACAACGACATGAACACAAGAGTACAATGCATGCAATATTCAGAGGAGATGAATGTTTGATGGGGGGGGGGGGGGGGGTTGGGGGTGGGGGAGGGCTGGTGACTATAATAGCGTTTTGACGGCGCTCGACTACCTGGTCCTTATGACGCCGCTTAGTTCTCACGCCTCTGTTTGGCAACACGTCCTTCAAACGCCTCTGTCTCACTGCAGGTGTGTGTGTGTGTGTGTGTGTGTGTGTCTGTGTGTGTGTGTGTGTGTGTGTGTGTGTGTGATTCTGCAGTACTAAATAGCCCCTGAATTAAGTGGGAGGTGGGTGTATCGTGACCTCCAGAGATGTCACTCATGCCAGCTGTTAGCATGAGTGGGGAAACGGTGAAGACGGGAGAGAGAGACAGGAGAGAGAGCGACAGCAGAAAGAGAGATTAAATTAACTTAAATGTGCATTCACTTGACTTTGAATGACTGAATGCAACAGTTCATATGATCCCTTATAACAGTAATAGTCTATATGGCTGCCTACCATGTGTAATAGTTGACATTGCAGCAGAACAGTGCAAATGACTCAAAGTACTGTAATGAGTTTGGAAATAGTAGACGAATAATGCTAATAATTAATTGATACCACCACAATGGAGGGGCTAATGCAAAGAAAGTGCTCATGTCAATGGTGTGACCATTCTATCAACGCATGATTTGCTGTAGCTATGCTAGCACTGGCAATTATAGTGCTGTAAATTAAATAGTCCATCAAATAAGGCTTCTGAAAGTATATTTTAATTGAACACACAAGAGACACGTCAGAAACAAACGACATACGGTAAACATTGCAGATCCCCCATTAGCCAGCACTGAATGACCCACGTTAAGCCCTGCTGGTTTTTCAATGTGTTTCTCTTTGTATTTGTTTCTGTATTTATTTTCCTGGTGCCCAGACCAGCGGGAAGGACGGGACTCCAAACTACCAAGGGAGGCAGCAGTTCAGACCCGACATGATTGGAAGAGAAAGAGACATGGCGAGGTCAGCCTCCATGCCCCTGCAGTGTCACCTGTTCCCACGGCGACATGAACGCATACGCGCACACGCACGCGCGCACACACACACACACACACAAACGTGCTGACTCAGCAGAAGAGGTAGGATAAGAGCTGTGTCTGTGTGCATGCGTGTGTCCGAGTGTGTGTGCGTGTCCGTGTGTTTCCGTGTGTGTCCGTGCAGGGATGGAGGTGAGAATGAGTGTGTGTGTGTGTGTGCTGTGTGTGTGTGTGTGAGTGAGTGAGTGAGTGAGTGAGTGAGTGAGTGAGTGAGTGAGTGAGTGAGTGAGTGAGTGAGTGAGTGAGTGAGTGAGTGAGTGAGTGAGTGAGTGTGTGTGTGTGTGTGTGTGTGTGTGTGTGTGTGTGTGTGTGTGTGTGTGTGTGTGTGTGTGTGTGTGTGTGTGTGTGTGTGTGTGTGTGTGGGGGTGGGGGGGGGGGGGGGCGGTGTTTGGGTGTTTGAAAGGGTGTTCTTTGAGAAATGGAGCAAAGTGACTGAACAAAATGGCGGGGGCATCTTGCAGTGAAGGTGAGTTAATGCAACCTGAGGTGGGGGGGAGGGAGAGAGAGAGAGAGAGACAGAGAGACAGACAGAGGGGGAGAGAAAGAGACAGACAGAGAGAGGAAATGAAAGGATTAGGCAATGAAGGGCACGGGAAGTTGCGGAGAAGTCACTGTGACTGCAGTTGGGGTTGGGGGAGATGCAGGCACCCCTAATAGGAAAACAACAAACAAGAGAAGAAGAAGAAGAAGAAGAAGAAGAAGAAGAAGATGAAGAAAGGACGGTGAGGAGTGGAGACGGTGAAGAATGTGTGAGAAGAAAAAAAACAACTAAACTAAACAGAGAAACACATCGGTCCCGAGAGTTCTCACCTTGCTTCTCTGGCAGCGGGGATGATGCCGTTTGTGCAAACATCGCGCGGTGCATGTGGGTGTGATGTAATTTAAAAGCCCGGCTGTACACCTATGTGTGGTGTATAGCCGACCTCGCGGCGCTAACAAGGCGGGGACTCCGCAGACAGAATTAATTACTGCTCTCTCTAGCGAGACACTTGAGAGCGGCCCGCCCTTTTGGGTGTATGTGTATATATATAATGCATGTGTGTAAGGTCGCCGTCATGACCCGCTAACTCCATAAGTAGGACTATAGACTAAGGACTAAGTACGACACCGACACTACGGCAAGTGATTGACAAATCCTCGTTTCGGGAGGCGTGTCATGCATTACTGACCCCAGTATGGTCATTACAGAGAGGGGGGCGTGAGCGTTGCAATTTTAAAATCCATAAGAAATCATGTGCGCTTCTGCTGTTTCAATGAACCACACATGCACACCAAAGCCAACAAGATGGGCACACATTCAACGGGGCAACTCGTGTTTGACAAAGTGCTGAACAAAGTATAACGTCTATAAAGGAATAAAAACAGTACACAGTGCATTATAGACAATAAAAATAGCACTCAGTAATAAATGCACACTATTTAGACAAAAACAGCACCAATGTGCTGCTTTTGGTCTTCAAACTGATATACAGATTCCCTTTGAAGGCAATTTAGCAAGCAGAGCTATTTATCAGGCCAGTGAACACGGTATCATACAGCCCCATTCATCTCCATGCTCCACAGCATCCATCAGTTAGGCCTATAGCGTAGGCTCAAATGAAAAGTAATGGAGGTTTTCTGAGGCCCACACACACTAGTTCAGAGTAGGCCCAGGCCCTCGGTAAAGCCTTACTTGGGGAGAGACAGCCGTGAACACGAAGAGATGGAGAGATAAAGGATCGAATATATGAGGCAGAGATAGGGCCTACCGGGACAGAGAAATGGACAGGAAAAAGAGATACCAAGGTCGGGAGATACGAGGATAGAGAAGAGGAGAAAGATACAAGACGGAGCAGATATGGGGTAGGGCCTAACTTATGGACAGGATAGAGAGATACTACGGTCATGAGAGACAGGATGAGAAAAAGGGGAGATATAGAGCATACAGGGTAATGATAGAGATTACCAAGACATAGAGATACAGGTTCATGAATAGGACCAGGATATACGAGATATAGGGTAATGATAGACAGGATAGAGAGTACAAGGCATAGAGATACAGGTTCCATGAATAGGACCATGAAAGAAGATACAAAGATATAGAGAGACAGGAATACGATAGACAGTATATTGCAGAAGATACAGGGTAACGCACCAGGACAAAATATAGAGGATACGCGGATATAGAGATACAGGGTAATTATAGACAGGATAAAAGAGATACAGGGTTATAATAGACCGACTATAGAGTTACAAGGCAAAGATTATAGGCAGTCTAAAGAGATACAGGAAATAGGGATGCAGGCTAATGGCTAAAGAGATGCAGGATAGAGAGACAAGAAAGGCTTTGTGTTCTAAAGGGGCTTTTATTTTGAAGATAAACAAGTTAATTGGGGGAAAAACAACAATGGAACTCCCAGACAACTCATTAACAGACCTCTCTTTTTACTGTGGGCTTCAAATGAGCTTTTTAAAACACAAGCCCGGCAGGAGATGCGGTGCGTTCCCACCCAAAAGAAACGCCCTTTGTTGTCATTTCGTTTCAAGTGCTAATGCGTGTCGCTGTGCGCGTAAACAAAAGCTCCTCCCACCCCCACCGCCGCACCTTCAAAGATTGATCAGCCGACAGAGCAGCCGGGACTATATGTCACTACCTTCAAGCGCCGCAAAACAATAACCGCTAATGTATTTTGCATGAATGTGAGATTGAACATAAATCCTCACGACTGTTATCACTTGCGTGTGCAAGAACATGCTAATGTATGGCGGTACAGAGGTAGCATGTGTTGCATGTGTGTGTGTGTGTGCGTGTGTGTGTGTGCGTACGTGTCCATACCGGTTGGTGTCTTTTGTTGTTTGCATACGCAATTACATGTCTTCGGTGTGCGTCAGCCTCCCCGCTGTTTGCCGCCTGCAGGTAGGCCATTGTGACCGTGAACTCGAAACTGAGAAACTCCAGAGAACGCAGGCTCATTAGCCAGTAGGAACAGGCAAGTGGACGAGAGAGGTGAGGGCGTGCATGATGCATTCATTTTCCCTCTGAGCGACCTTTAAACCTTGTCGGGAGCACTGGGCTTGGCGGGCGGGCACAACATTTGCAGCATGAATATTGAATTTGTGTTTAATTCACAATGCATTGGTTTCACCGGGGAGAGAGAACGGGCGACATCAAAAGTCTAATTTAGTGCTGGTGGACTTGTGCTCTGGAGACAGCGGTGTCAGGTGACTTGCGGTGACTAGACCGGAGCTAGAGGTCTCCGGGGCTTTTAGATAGACAACGTGAGAATGTAAGAACGATGCCACTTCATCACTGCCCACACCGAATAACACTGCATCTCGAGTATTGGCTGACACTGTCTATTTCTTTTGACTGCACAACTGGGCTCACTGGAATGCAACGGTTTACTGACTTAAGTTGACATCCAACTACGTTTGATTCCGTGCATCAAACATTTTGGAAATAAAGCTGCTTTTCTTATCTGTTGATGATCTGACTGAAATTCTGATTGTTCAAGATATCGCTTAATACCAACGTGATGCATTATTTTCTCCCGGATTTTGTCTTTTTTGGCTGAATTGAATGGATATCATCTGTCCATTCAATTCCCACTCAGATAACACCATGTTGGTGCGCTTTCAACCCAAAAATCCAATGTTTGTCGTGCTCAAAATGGCAGAGAGAGAGAGCAGCACTCAGATTAGCTAGGATTAGAGCGCTATAGATGGCTACCCTGCATGCTTGCCATGATCACAATGAGCAACAGAAGGAGAAAACTAGAAAAGAAAAAGTAAAACGGTACATTTGTTCAACACAATTATCTCCACGGTTTCGTATATGTTACACCCAATCCCAAATTCACTGAAAATATTATCATTCACAGTTACAAGTAAATACAGTTTACTGGAGAACCAGGAAACAACATATAGCCTACTGTTACTTTGAAAGAATCGGTGGAATAGCAGTGTACTTATACCTTTGTATCTGCTGTGCTAATCTCTCCAATGTACCAGGTCACATAGAGGCCATATTGGTTCATTGAGGGGGGAAACCTTGAACCTTTGGGGAAATCATGAAAACTCATGTGTTCTGATTGCTACCCGGGTAGGGAAATGGAACGCAGAACTAAAAATAACGCACTGTGTTTTTTCATGGTTTCCAGAGATAGACCGTTTCCTCACCCAACTCACCAATATGGCCGCTAGGTGAATAGAGTCTCATTGTGTGCGGCCCGGTGTCTCACCATGCGTTGTCTTATTGTGTCAAGCACATGGTCCATGACTGTGCCCGGGTTGAAGTCCAAAACACTGCCGATTTTGATCCAGTGTGGCCATTCCACACAAAGGGCGCCCTGCCACCCATCCATCAACTGCTCCGACACCGACCAATTCTTCCATTAGACATCCACCGTGCTCCATCTCCCTGTTCATCTGCACATTCATAATCTTAGGTTACATTTCCCTCATGCTTTTTCATCAGCAGAGCCTCAAAACAAGTCAACACACACAAAGGGCTTATTCTTGGAATAAAAAAAGGAGTACAGAAATAGTTCCATTAAAGACAAATCTCGACACTGGGGTCATATCTGATTCAAATTACAGTACACAAGGGTGGAAACTATACAGAAACATGGTTTGGTTTGAAAAATGTTGGTAATGGGCAAGATTCAATACATTGCATTATGCAGCATTTCTATTTAAATGTGTTCCTTTTTCAATTGATTTGTGAATTCTTGCAAAAGGAAGCTAGCTAGCTAAGCCACGAGGCTCCATAATAGCATGCGCTTGGAAAGGAACCATTAAACCAAAGGTCCAGAACTGTGATGAAGCTGCATCTGTGGCAGCCTATTGGGAAGCGCGTTCGGGGGGTGTGACAGCACCTTTCATAGCCCTGGTCATAAATGTTTCATGGGAATCTGTCGCCCGTGTGAAAATCAGCATCTGTTTTTTACCGTGGCGGTCTAGCGTCTTAACGGTCCTGCTAATCAGAGACCAAACCAGATGTGTCAGGTCAAACGATTTTTTTTTTTTTTTTTACCAATACTAGCGCTGGCGTCAGCGACTGCCCATGAATGGCAGTGGCCATAGCAAATACCGTAGTGCCACTCATTGCCATAGAATGCTTGTTAGCTCTCCTGTGGCATCAGAGGCGGAGCCATAATGACATCACTTATGAGGTCTATTGATGGCCATTATTCCAAATAATGGAGCAGCAGCACGGTTCAGGGGACTGACTGGACCGGGTCGCCTGTTGTGGCCAACGTACGCTAACCCAGCGGGCAACCACCAGCCCTTACCTTTCAACGAGATGGACAGAACACTAGTATGAATGATTGAAGAAATAGAGAGAGAGATGGAGAGAGAGGTGGAGAGATGAAGCGAGAGATAGAGCAAACCAGGGTCAGAGAGTGGCTGAAAGTGGGTGTACGTGTAGTAATGGTGAGAATGCAATAGAAGAAGAAGGGGGGGGGGGGGGTGGGGGGGGCAGACAGAGGAGAAAGAAATTGCGCCGAGTGGGAAAAGTCAGGGGAATAATTCCTACTCCAGATGGAGGAGGTGGTGGTGGTGGGGGGAGGCGTTGTTGGAAGCACGGAAGGGGAGGGAGGGGGCGGGGGGATCGGGAGGATCGGGGGGGGAGTTAATGCGCTGGGCGAATGCTATGTAAAAATAGCCCAGGAAAGCAGGGCAGGAGTCATCCATGATGAATAATACACAAAAGAAAAAAATCGAGAGGGAGTGTGTGTGTGTGTGTGTGTGGGGGGGGGGGGGGGTGGAATGGCGTCGGGCACCGAATCGACGGCATAACGGTGTTAATTACAGGATGTGTCCCCGCCCTCCTTTTTTGTCGCTCAATCTAAAGGTTGTGGACGCTGCGCTGCCAGATGTTGAGCGACCCGGAATCCATGCACTCATATGGATTCTTAGCAACAAACCCGAGTTTCAAAATCAAACACAAAAAAACACAACGCTGGGTAGGTGGTAGTGATGGGGTGTTGGTGGTGGTCGTAGTGGTGGTGGGCTGCTGGTGGTGGTGGTGGTGGTGGTGGTCGGTGTTGGGCGGCGGGTTACAATACCATTTAAGTCTCTGCAGAAAGTGAGAGCAGAAATGTGGGGCTTTTATCCCCCCCCCCCCCCCCCCCCCCTCCTATGTCCACAGAGATAGAGGGGATGAGTGGTAAGCTCTTTCTTCGCCATCAAATATTCACACAGGAGGACTGAAGGGCCGCGGACGGAGCGGCTCGTGTACGAGGGATCCCCGCGGAGCCGTCAGAAAAACGTGCGCCAATGAAAGAGGACATTTTGTTCTGGAATTATTATCAACAGGCTGAATTCGCCCTGGATTCCTGTTCTTAGCCTGGGAGGAAAAAAAAAACCTATATAATAAATAAATAAATGCAGCATGTCTACGTGCCTGGTATTATGAAAACCCTTGCTCTTAGACCCGAGACACAGCTGTATTTGTAATTTTCTTTTAAGAATTAGGAAAATGTGACAAATCTAGCCCAGAGGCTTATCAGGTTCATCAGGTGGAAAACAAAAAACAAAATCACATTTTATGGTGTATTGCCCCCAAAAACTATACAGACGAGAAGACGATATTTCATATTTCATATCATAATAAAAAAGGATACACTGCACAGACAGAATCAATCATAGCAGTAATTATGCTGTGAACTGTGTCAACATATGGACACTACTACCTTCCCCCCATGACGACCCATGACCCCCTGTCCTCTAATCCACTTACATCTGCAGACTTGTGTACAGTGTACAGTGTGTGAGAGGAAGAGGTGGGGGAGCGGGCCACACACGTTTGTTCTATTTCGCTCACCCTTTCCCCTCTTGAAATGTGCCTGCAGACTGCAAGAAGGAGGCCTCGGCGGGGGGGCTTCCACACGACGGGGGGTCTCCTCTCCACTCCGCTCACTTGATGCTGCAGAAAGGAAACCTCACGCAGGAAAAAGGGGGAAGAAAGAGTCCAAACCCCCAGGCCCTCCTAATCTATGACAGATTCCACGATGACAGTTTATTCCTGCACCAGTCTCTTATTGAACGACAGCAGTGCAGCGCATTTTTGTCTGAACCTTACTCGTGTACGAATTGATTGCCGCGGGCATTATGCTGCTGAATGACTGTTTACCCTGTTTGGTTTACAAAAATGATGGGGAGAGATGGTTCCGAGCGCTAAACAATCTAATCAAGCCTCTGTCTCTCGATGGGACAGCAAAACAACGGCGTGTTTCTTATGTGTCTGAGTCAGCCGAGCAGGTGGGGGAAAGGACTCCGGCGACAGTTTGACCGTCATTCTCTGTCATTCAAAAATGGGCTGTAAAAAGATGACAGATTGCAGAGTCAACTCTGCTCTGTAAAGGGATTGCATTAAGTCAGGTGCTGGTAATATGTAATGCGTTTTGGCACGATCCAATTCCTATCCGGTTGCCCACAACTCATGTTAATGGAAAGTGTGAAGAGGGTCTATGTGTACCTACATCTTCAAATGCATCCATGCTAATCAAATGTATTTAATAGAACCCTATGAGATGGAGTCACATGACACATATATATATATAAACACACACAGACACACACATATACGTACATATGCAAGCTATTTTTAATGACGCTCTTGAGCCAATTAAAAAATGAGCCAATTCATGTGGGATACTGGTGAACTCCAGGAAGCTCCAAGGCTTCAAAAAGCTGGCAAGTCTGGCTGGTCCTCTTTACGTCAAAATCATCAGAATAAAAGATACTATGCATGAGCGGACCGAAAAAGCGATAGGGCATTGTGCGTGTTGAAATATACATTTCCTTCACAGTCCCATATATATACGTCTTCAAGTTAAGACCCAAAGTGCTTCACCGCGCTCACTTTCTGCTGCAAAATGCATGGGCCATTCAAATATTTAAATGACACGACCGCGGTATCATTTAACCCTTTTAGTGGATTTATCAAGTAGCGAGAAAAGATCGCGACCGCAAAGAATACTTTCAGGCAGTGTACGTTCATGGGGGAGGTGGGCTGGGGAGGGATATTGGGCGGCGATGATGAGGACCGTCCTGCCTTTGAAAAATGTCAAAGCCACGTGCGCTGAGCCATGCTTAGCGGAGTGTAGCGGGAGAAACCAACACACATTAGGCTACACACATACACCCCCTGAAAACACGGGAGGTTGTTTATCAAAATTAGGAAAGCTTTCAGCTGCGTTGCTGCTTCTGTCGGCCCAGTGCAAAGGGTAAAAGAGTGTCCTGTTTTTGGAAGCCAAAAAAAGCCGCCTCGCAAACAAACGCAGGCTTGGTTCATGGGAGATGCGTGAACCAAGAGATTGTTGCCTTCCCTGCTTGTTTTTTTTTTCCGTGGTGGTGGTGGTGGTTCTGGGCTGTAGGGCCAGCGTCTGTGGACTCCAGCACCGCTCCTTAATGCTAATGTAATGTAACCGCAAGCAATTCTCGGAGGAAAATGAAGAGAGATGCTGGTCCGAGGTTAATGGGGTACTGGGGGGATTGTTAAATAAAAATGCTTTTTAAAGATACCCTAATTATAGAATCGACTAAGAAGACATCAGGTTCATCAGGTTCATCAGGTTCATCAGTCTCACAGTCCAAGAGTAGCCGACTGCAGATTCTCTGCAGAAGAGTTTGTGGATCCCTTGAAAATGCAACAAGATGGAGGATACTGTTACTAGCCACTCCACGATTCAAGTTGAACCGAAGCACATATTAAAACTATGCATCTACGATCTTAAATAGTCCCTAAATTGTATGCCTTCTCTTTTCTAATTAATAATGGAATTAATAATTAGGGTGATTACATTGGGACATTCTCACCATTAATCACACCGCCATACCAAGCCAGCAAACACCCTGTTCATGTTTCTATCCGTTCCTTGGCTCAATATTTCTGTGGGTGAATGTGATTTGAAGATATTGTTTGTTTTTGCTCCTGGCATACTCATCTCGTGCTAATAAAACTGTGGTCGTGCTCCCACCCATCTGTTGGCTATGAGGTCCTGGGGAAATGCGATTTACATGCACATCTTCTCCCAGAGGCTGCAAATGAGCAGGACAGACATGGACACGACGCCGAGCCGCTTTGCGTTTGCCTCTTGAATGGAGGGGAATGCAAAGAGTGACGCACAAACACAGCCAGCAGAGTAGCTTGTTTCCATGCAAATCGGTCACATTTCAGGGCGATTTGTTGCAAATGAAGCACTTTGGGTCCAACTTGGTTCTGAATTTGGTTTGCAGATGCACAAAACAAGATGAGCAATTGTGACAAAATGCATACAAATAAATGATTCTTCATACACATGTGACACAAATGAATACACTTAAGACAAAAAATATTAAATATATACACAAGAATACACATATACGATTGCCTAAATCACTGGTGAATATGTAATTGTAAAGCGCAAACATTAGCTTACAGGTCATTGAAAATGCATGTACAATGCATGTTGAACATCACGTTACGTGAACATTCGTGTGTACATCAATGCCATTGCCTCTGCCTGCGTGCACGGATTCAAGAGACCTCATTCAGGTTTCGAGTCACGGCTGGATTCCTTTGCGATACATTCACAGATGTAGATGGATAGATGGCTGAGGAGAAGTGTCAGTCCATCTGTCAAAAGGCTCTGATTGGATCCGCCGCGTGACACACAGGTGACAGGGCGCTGAACTGCCTGAACCTGCGGCCAATGGACTGCAGGCTCCACTGAGGTGTGGAGGAGCTCACACTCCAAGAGTAGCCAACTGCAGCGCCGTATTAGCTGACCCCAGATGTGTGTGGCGCAGAGAACAGAAAATCCTCCGCAAGGGAGTGGGGGGAGGGCTGGTTGCTGTGGCAACGGCACTCCTGTCCAATATAGCGAGCAGCAGGCATGCAAGTCTCTTTTGTCTCCCTTTTTCTCACGATCTTCATCTCCTTGTATTTTCCTCTTGCGCATTTCCCGCCCATTTCATGTCTGTTTGTATTTTTTTTTTTTAATGCATGCCACCAGATGAATTATGTGTAATATCGTTACTTCACATCTCCATGCTCTATTATGTAACATTGACCATGCCTCTTGATTCTCAAGTTGCTTCAGATACCGCTGGCTGATCCCGATGAGGCGTTAAATCCTAAATTTAGGAGGCTGCATGTGTGAGGGATCGGATATCAATTGAGCATGATCTACTTTCATCTAGAAAGGGAAATGTGGCCCAAATTCACCTGCATGGCGACGGCTGATCTAAAAATAACTTGCCGGTCTTTTGAAAAGCCTTTCATGTATCTATGGCCAAATGAACTGTGCACCGCGTAGTTTCAGGGTTAAATAGGACTTTACGTGACTGTGGCTACGCCTGGTCCATGTTCAGAGCATATCAGAGCCCTCGTCATCTGATCCCTTTTCCAGTCGTCCTGGTTTCCTCCCTCCAGATCCACCAGACTGCCCTTTTCCACTTGGCTGCTCCTGCGCCAGGCTGCGGTGCCCTTTGCCAGAGCTCTGGCCTCTATTCCAGTCCACCGCCTGCCACCAACCTCATGCCATATTGGCGAGGCTACCTGACTACCATATTGGCAAGAACCAGACGACATACACACGCACGTCACCATGGACACTGTCAACAACGCTGCGTCTCAAGTGATAGGTTCCCCTTTGGGACGTTCAATTTATATCTTGTGATCATCATTCTGGCCAACAGGCATCACGAGTCACCCGATGACAACACAGTGTAATTCTATTTTTAGGTATTTTTATGTTTTTCTGTATTTTTCTGTTTACTTCACGTTAGGACATCACATACGTCATCAATACAGACCAATATACACCACAACGCTGCTTACCGACCATGACTTCAATTAAATCTATAATGTTCTTTTGAGACTCTACATGCTGTCGGCACACAGGCAGAGGACATGGATTTTGAAGTGCGTCGATATTTCCTCGTACCCCAAGTACTACCGGGCTCTCTAGTGGCCGTCGTGTCGGACCCCCGATGTGGGGTGGATGCCGTTTTAATGGAGGAGGGGGAGTTGTGTGTGTGTGTGTGTGGGGGGGGGGGGGGGGGGGACTTATTCCAAGTGTGGCAGCCGGCGGCAAGCGCCCCAGGGAGAAGTGGTCAATGGACGATATGTCAGGTGGCAGTGGAAAGCCACCTGACCTATAGTAGGACGGACGATGATGTCATCGGCGCATCAGCCGCACCCGCGAAAGGAGCCAGGTGTAGCACATTACCGGGATGATTGAGGGAGGATAAAATGAGTGACGAGACCACCAATTGGGAGGAGTAGCTTTGGCGAAACGAGAGAGAAAACTGCTGTGTGACCGTGACCCTGAACCTATGAGAATCTGCTTAGTGCCCGACCCCCACCTGTCTGACTACCTGAACCCAAAGCTCAGCCCTGGACCGTATGAGCACCCGTCTTCGTGTACCGACCTCTGCCTTCGGACACTTCTCTTGGACTACGGATTTGCTGACACTAACCTATACCCCTTTACCTTGCCAAACAGCAATAAACTGGCTGTTTAAACAGATTCATACTGGTCTGGACCTTGGGTTTATTGTAATCGGTCAAGTGACTATTCCTAACACCCCGGAATTTGTCAATTTTGATCGGGGTGGCTCAGACGTCACTGATATGATCTGGCTGCGTCTCTCAGAGCCCAGATGCATGAGATCACTAGAATCACTAACGGGTGGCTGGTGTCGGAACCCAAAACGCTGGGGCCAATTGAAAGGGTAATTATGGATCGGTTCCTGCGGGCCCTACCCTATGAAGCTAAGAAACTGACGGGACAGAGCAATCCCAAAAGCGCAGAGGAGCTAGTGGACATCATGGAGGGCTGCGCAGTGGGCGGCCGACGAAGACTGAAACGGTCACCCAGCCCAAAGAACGTCCACGGGCAGACGACCACGCCCGGAGACCAGCAGCACAGACCCCGGTCGAA
Organism: Coryphaenoides rupestris; assembly: GCA_002895965.2. NCBI lineage: Eukaryota > Metazoa > Chordata > Actinopteri > Gadiformes > Macrouridae > Coryphaenoides > Coryphaenoides rupestris. The sequence goes on from PIJE02000364.1 coordinate 300,859, forward strand.
CCATTCAGGCGTCGGCCACTCGTGACCCCTGACAACGGAGATGTTATGAGCAGGGGCACATTGCATGGGGCTGCCCTCACCGGGAGGATGTCCCCATGCCCACCGCCCCAGCCAGCGAAACCGGCCGGCCCTGCGGCCTACTGACAACCTGCTGGGCTCAGGAGAGCGGCAGGGCGCCTCTTACCCCCGTAAAAGCCAATGGAAAAGACGCTCTCCTGGACTCCGGAAGCGCCGTGACGCTGGTGAGACCCGATTTCGCCCAGTTTCCCTATCTAACCCGCACGGTGTGTGTCACCTGCATACATGGAGAGACCAGGGAATACCCCACCACAGCGTTGGACCTACAGACCACAAGAGTGCGGTATTCGGGAACTGCAGGGGTGGTGCCCGACCTCCCCGTCCAAGTCCTTATCGGCCGGGATGCTGACATCTTCCCGAGGCTGTGGCACAATTGGGGGAGGGGTGGAAAGACCCGCAGCTGCGCCAGGAGCCCCAAAAAGGCCCCTCCAGAGCCGGCGCGGCTATGTGGATTCCAGGAGGTGGATCCAGAGGCGTCCACCGAGCACCTCTCAGAGGGGGAGTCCAGTGCGGCGGCAGCCGTGGCGGAAGCAGCGGACTATGAGACAGCGAGGGAGGAGGAAGAGAGTCCACCAGCCAAGGAAGAAGATGACTTCGGGGACCTGTTCCCCCAGAATCCTGACGACCAGCCCCTACCTGCCCCTCTTGCCGGCAGGTTTGGAACGGTGCAGTTGGAAGACCCCAACCTGACCAGCGCTCCAGCAGGTGTCGGTCACCTGCTGGGGGCCCACCTGGAGGGGAAAAGACGCTGTAGAGGATCAGGGCGAGGTTTTACTGGCTGGGAATTAAGAAGGCAGTAGAAGATTTCTGCCGCAGCTGCCCCGACTGCCAGCAGGTGGCGCCCCGCCCTCACCTGAGAAGTCCTCTCATCCCGCTGCCCATCATATCTGTTCCCTTCAGCCGGATCGCTATGGACCTGGTGGGGCCATTGCCCAGGAGCATCCGAGGGCACCAATATATTATTGTCATCCTCGACTATGCCACTAGGTATCCGGAGGCGATCCCGTTGCGGACCATGACCACGAAGAGGATAGCCCGTGAGCTTATGATGATGTTTTCCCGAGTCGGGCTACCAGATGAGATCCTCACAGACCAAGGCACGCCGTTCATGTCAAGAATCATGAAGGACCTCTGCAAACTAATGAAGGTAACGCAGCTAAGAACATCAGTGTATCACCCACAGACAGACAGCCTCGTGGAGCGTTTTAACCAGACCCTGAAGAAAATGTAAAAAAAAGCTATGGAGGCGGACGGGAGAAATTGGGATCAGCTGCTGCTCTACCTGCTCTTCTCGATTCGGGAGGTGCCCCAGGCATCCACTGGCATTTCCCCGTTTGAGTTGCTCTACGGGAGACGACCGCGAGGGCTGTTGGACCTGGCGAAAGAGGCCTGGGAACACCAGCCGTCACCCCACAGAACCATGGTGGAATATGTGGAGGAGGTAAGAGAGAGGATGGCCACCATATGGCCCATGGTACGAGAGCACATGGCGGAAGCCCAAACCGCCCAGGCACGGGTCTATAACCGAGGGGCCCAACCCCTAGAGTTCGCCAGGTCCTGGTGCCCACCTCAGAGTGTAAGTTCCTAGCGAAGTGGAACGGTCCATCCCTAGCTGATACAGCATCACATCATCACCGAGCCAGGAAAAAAGGTGAAGCTAAGACCCTACCGGATCCCAGAGTCGAGTAGAGAGGCTATCCGAACCGAGGTAAAGACTATGCTGAGGGCTAGAATAATAGAGGAATCTAACAGTGAATGGTGTAGCCCGATTGTATTAGTACCCAAGCCTGATGGATCCATACGATTTTGTAATGACTTCAGACAGCTTAATGCTATATCCAAGTTCGACGCATACCCCATGCCTCGAATTGACGAGCTGATCGAACGCCTGGGTACGGTGCTGTTCATCACGACCCTCGACCTGACTAAGGGGTACTGGCAGGTACCCCTGGCCCCTGAAGCCAGAGAGAAAACGGCGTTTGCTACCCCGGAGGGGTTATTCCATTACCGGATGCTACGTTTGGATTACACAGGGCCCCGCCCACCTTCCAGAGGTTGATGGACTGGGTCCTCCGACCCCACCATGAGTATGCGGTGGCGTATCTGGATGACATAGTGATACATGGGGAGGAATGGGGGACCCACCTGCGACACGTCGACGCCGTGCTGGGAGCCCTGCGGGGAGCGGGCCTGACGGCAAACCCGAAGAAGTGTCGTCTCGGCCTCCGAGACGCAGACTATCTGGGGTACACCATCGGACGCGGATGCGTCAAACCCCAGGTAGGAAAGGTCGAGGCTATTCGGGAATGGCCCCAACCCCGCACCAAAAAGCAGTTGTGAGACAGCTACTATCGGCGCTTTGTCCCCCATTTCTGACTCGAAGCCGACTGCCAGACCGGGTCCTGTGGACGGCCAAGGCGGAGGCAGCATTCGTGGCCATCAAAGACGTCTTGTGTGCGGAGCCAGTGCTGGTGACCCCCGACTTTACTCAACCTTTAGTGGTACAGACCGATGCGTCAGAAACCAGGGTGGGTGCCGTCCTCTCTCAGCTACGTGAAGGTGAGGAGCATCCAATCCTATTCATGAGTCGCAAACTATTGCGGAACTAAAATATTATGTGTTGGGACGGCACTTCACCCTGGTAACAGATCATGCACCGCTAGTGTGGATGTCGAGAAATAAAGAGAATAACGCCAGGGTCACCCGCTGGTTCCTAGCACTGCAACCATACGCCTTTACTGTCGTCCACAGGTCCGGAGCTGCCCATGGGAACGCGGACGCCCTGTCACAGAGAGACGCCCTGGGTTCATGGATCACCCCTCTCCCCATGTCGGAGCTGAGGAGGGGGGTGTGTGGCAGCCGGCGGTGAGCGGCCCGGGGAGAAGTGGTCAATGGACGATATGTCAGGTGGCAGTGGAAAGCCACCTGCCCTATAGTAGGACAGCCGATGACGTCATCCGCAACCGCGAAAGGAGCCAGGTGTAGCACATTACCGGGATGATTAAGGGAGGATAAAAGGAGTGACGAGACCACCAATTGGGAGGAGTAGCTTCGGCGAAACGAGAGAGAAGACTGCTGTGTGACCGTGACCCTGAACCTATGAGAATCCGCTTAGTGCCCGACCCCCGCCTGTCTGACTACCCGAACCCAAGCTCAGCCCTGGACCGTATGAGAACCCGTCTTCGTGTACCGACCTCTGCCTTCGGACTACGACACTTCTCTTGGACTACGATTTGGCTTACACTAACCTATACCCCTTTACCTCCCCAAACAGCAATAAACTGGCTGTTTAAACTGAATTATTGTAATCGGTCAAGTGACTATTCCTAACACCCCGGAATTTGTCACACAAGGTCTTGTGGTGCGGTGTTCTAGACAGCTATTTAAGAACTATTGGTTCTATGGGCACACTTGCCATGTGCGATGGTAATGTTACCTGGGAGGAGGTAGGAGGACCCACTGCAGGCCAGGTCATCGTGCTTTCAGGAGTGCTTAGTTTTTCCCGTTGCCAGGAATAACGGGAACATCGTGATAGGTCAACCCCACGGACAGACCTTGGTATTTACGCAACGACAGCATCCAGTGGTCCACTTGTCATGCATGACGGGGTGATCATCATATTCACCACAGTGGAAGGAGCAACATGTACTTGCTAAATATGTACATGTTTAGCATAATAGTGAGGCCGAGCTGTGCCCTTCATCTTTGATATGGATAGGGTCAGTGGACGTGTTGTTTGGGATTCAATTTTTTTTCCGTTTGATAATCATTATTTGGTGACTTTACATGAAGCACCTTCAGAGACCTATTGATGACCAAAGAATATGCACATTTTTAAAGGCTAAAATCAATTTGCCAATGTAGACGTGAATCTAACACTGCAACATGAACACTGACCATATGGCCATATTCAATTCTAAGCCTTGCACTTTGGATATTTGAAAACTTCCGTTCAAGGTGTGTGTAGCCTTCATTTCCTCTCGACAAAGGCTGGCCATAAAGAGGAGGTTGGAATACCTTACTTGCCTGTATTGCCCTCTACTGTCTCAGGATGTCAGCACAAATATCAATCTCCCCACACACACACACACACACACACACACACACACACGGTTTACACACACACACACACACACACACACACACACACACACACACACACACACACACACACACACACACACACACACACACACACACACACACACACACACACACACACACACACACACGGTTTTCCCAAGGCTCTTTTCGGAATACAAAACACAGTGAAACACTATCAACGTCTGCACTTGGTCAGACGAGAATGTGATTGGTGTTGAAATGGAGCTGATCCTCATAACAGCGTGATGAAGTAATAAATACCAAACACGTCACTATGTCCCTCAAGAATTTCTCCTTTTCAAATGTGGCACAGTGCTGCGTTCCACTTGTGGCAAAGCATAAAAAGCATAATTATTGAGATGCGATATATATACACAGCCTTTCAATATATATATATATATATATATATATATATTCCCCAACAACAGGGACGTCAGGGGTGGCGTGTTTTGGACAGATGTTTGAAGAACTCACTCGCTCTGATAAGACCCCCCCCCCCCCCCCGGCCACGAGGGGGGGTCTCCGTCTAAGAAAACACAGCCACGTATTAATCTGCTTTCCCAGCAAAGCATATGCAGCCAACAGGATTACAAGCGTGACCATCACGGCGTGCACGTGCCGTTGGAGACCACCAAATCAATGTGTAGCGCGTGTGTATAAGCCTCTTACACATTCACAAGGGGGGGGGGGGGGGGGAAACACACTGGAAATTGTTTTGAGGTGTGAGCGCTGATGTCCGAAAAACCAGGCAAACGCAACTTCAGCGGATTTCTTTAATGGCATGCTAATTGGTGTGGCTGATTATTCATGCACTAATTAACATGTTTGGTTTGAGTGAGATAAACAGAGCCTATAGAGACGTTTGGTTAAGTGTGAAGGCACACGGTACAGAATGCAGCGCAGTGTGCGGACGACTTAACATTCAGGACACAAGGTATCACAATCAGAAACACAAAAATGGGTTTCTGGATTATACATTTATATATATATATACACACGTATACTGTATACACATGTACATATACACATACACTCACCGGCCACTTTATTAGGTACACCTTGCTAGTACCGGGTTGGACCCCCTTTTGCCTTCAGGAACTGCCTTCATTCTTTGTGGCATAGATTCAACAAGGTGCTGGAAACATTCCTCAGAGATTTGGGTCCATATTGACATGATAGCATCACGCAGTTGCTGCAGATTTGTCGGCTGCACATCCATGATGTGAATCTCCCGTTCCACCACATCCCAAAGGTGCTCTATTGGATTGAGATCTGGTGATTGTGGAGGCCATTTGAGTATAGTGAACTCATTGTCATGTTCAAGAAACCAGTTTGAGATGATTTGAGCTTTGTGACATGGTGCGTTATCCTGCTGAAAGTAGCCGTCAGAAGATGGGTACACTGTGGTCATAAAGGGATGGACATGGTCAGCAACAATCCTCAGGTAGGCTGTGGCGTTTAAACAATGCTCAATTGGTACTAAGGGGCCCAAAGTGTGCCAAGAAAATATCCCCCACACCATTACACCACCACCACCAGCCTGAACCGTTGATACAAGGCAGGATGGATCCATGCTTTCTGATCCTACCATCTGCATGTCGCAGCAGAAATCGAGACTCATCAGACCAGGCAACGTTTTTCCAATTTTGGTGAGCCGTGCGAATTGTAGCCTCAGTTTCTTGTTCTTAGCTGACAGGAGTGGCACCCGGTGTGGTCCTCTGCTGCTGTAGCCCATCTGCTTCAAGGTTCGATGTGTTCAGAAATGCTCTTCTGCATACCTCGGTTGTAACGAGTGGTTATTTGAGTTACTGTTGCCTTTCTATCAGCTCCAACCAGTCTGTCCATTCTCCTCTGACCTCTGGCATCAACAAGGCATTTTCGCCCAGAGAACTGACACTCTGGATATTTTCTCTTTTTCAGACCATTCTCTGTAAACCCTAGAGATGGTTGTGTGTGAAAATCCCAGTAGATCAGCAGTTGCTGAAATACTCAGACCAGCCCGTCTGGCACCAACAACCATGCCACGTTCAAAATCACCTTTAAATCACCTTTCTTCCCCATTCTGATGCTCGGTTTGAACCTCAGCAGATCATCTTGACCATGTCTACATGCCTAAATGTGTTGAGTCGCTGCCATGTGATTGACTGATTAGATATTTGCGTTAATGAGCATTTTAACAGGTGTACCTAATAAAGTGGCCGGATATATACACACACACACACACATATACTGTATATATGCAGTATATACATAAATATGGTGTACATGTATGTGGGAGATGTATTTCTAAGGTACATGCTGCTGCTGTGTGGTGCCCGCACCAGGATCCCACACATGGGCTCGGAGTAGGCAAGGTGATGACTGATCCAGCGAGCAGTGAGATGAATCACACTGTAATGCCCCCACATCTTCAACCGCTGCCAAGGAAGAGATTTACGTCGGATTAAAAACACACAGAAAGAACGGGAGGCAACCCTGCATCCAGCATCCCTGCACCCACCATCCAGCTCTGCACACTCCCTGCGCGGCTCTGCCTCCGTGTCAGCGTTTCACATTTCCAATTTGCTCCTGCTTACATCACACGTCTCCCCGTCGCTCATACCGCATCGGAACACTTCCTACGTAGGACATCTATTTCAAATGGTTTCCTTGACTACGGGGCATCCTATCCTGTTCCATTATTAGTAAACCATGCTGTTGAGCTTGCCTTCATTTCTTTTCTTCCCCACTGGAAAATAGGTTTTAACTGTCCAAATGCTCCACGAGTCCTCCATTTCAGAGGGACGATACGTTCATCTATGGAGTTAAGGGCAGTGTAAATTGAAAACCGCATTGGGCTCAATGAAACACCGGAGATAGTGGGCACGGGCACTGAAATGTCAATTGCGCTCCCCAGATCGAGCGACAGCACTTTTATAAGCAGCCTGCTTTTGTTTTTTAAGACCAGCGGCGGTATAGATAGATCACACGTCCTCAGAGGCTGAAGTGCTGCGGCGGCGGCGGCGGCTGCGATAGGAATGACAGAAGAAGCGGTCTCCTTTCATTTGAGCTCTGTTGGCGGACTCCCGATAAACACACTCACCCTCTCGCCGCAGCCAGTCTATTGAGGAGTCGGCGAGGTTCAATTGGTCCAGCTCAATTCAATTAGAGGGGCACACAAACAGCTTGGACAAACCGAGCGCCATCAGGCAGGCAGCAGTGGCCTTGTGTCGAAGGACAAGCCTCCGTCGTACAGCCCCCCCACCTTCCCCTGAAGCCCCTCGATGCTACTTTGCCACTTTCAGCCAAAAAAGTGCCAATTTGCCACTGATGCAAACCTAGCATTCAGTAGTCACACAATAGAGACATGCACAGAGAGGGACGGGTGAGAAGATGAGCTGTCAGAAAAACATAAGAAGTGGAAAAATGGGAGTGAGTAAGGGGAATGGAATGAATGCAATTGAAATAAATATGATAACTAATGCATTCGTGATATGGTTTTCACATTTAATCAGGCATGGCAAAAGTGGACATTTTGTTTGGAAATTGGAATGGAAAGTTTTGGTGGAAATGTAACCATGCAAACACTGACAATGTTGGGAAATTATATTGCTCAAAGTAGTCGTATTGTTTCAGGTAGTGTTATTAAAGTATTGTAATTGATCTGCAAAGCAAATACATCATCTCTGTAGTCCACATCATTCTATTTACATGCGAGGCCTCTCTGTCATTTCAGATGAAAACTGCAATTGGCGATCAGTGCTGCACCATCACTGCTGCCTATTGTGAACCGTTGTCAACTTTGTATGTAGTAGTCAGCAAAGATCCCTCTGCCAGCTGAACTGTGGCCTGGATCTTGTGATAAAGTGTGCATCTTCCCATAGCTTAGTGGAAGAATTCACAAATCCATCTGTGACCCAAGGAGAGACCCGCCCAGTGCAAGCACTGTGGACAACTTCCTTCTCCGTTTACGGTGACTTCCTGATAGTCAGAAGCCAATTTCTAAAAAAAGAAAAAGATCAATTTCAATGAGAAAACCTGATGCTGGTGGACACAGGTCTTCATTGCTGGAGAACTGAGAAATGGATGACAGGGAGATATGGAGAGAGAGAGAGAGAGCTGCTAGGAGTCAGTGCTTTACGGCCAATCAATTTGAGCTACACCTTCAGTGCAGATGAACACTGATCTACTGATCGGTGATAATATGATCCGTTTCTTGCCTGGTGACCTTTGCAGCACCATTTCTTCCCTCTCCTCTTTCCTTTTTTAATACTTTTGTTTGTTTCTATGCTTATCAATCATTTCCCCATGGGGAGTAATAAAGTACCATCTTATCTTATGAATAAGGTAAAGTAAAGCAATATAGTAGGGGAACGCAGATGTTGCTATGAGCAAACACTTCACAAACATTCCTCAGTAAATAAGACACCAACAAGGACGAGGATGTAGTGATATCTCTTAGTCCTCATACTGAGCATCCTAAAACCAAGGACCTGAGGGTAACAATTCAAACTCTACCCTCAACCGACAACCTGAGACAACCTCTTCAAAGTAATTGGTAAATGGTAAACAGTCAATGGATTGCATTTATATAGCACTTGTATCCAAAGCGCTTTACAGTTGCCTCACATTCACCCATTCATACACCGACGGCGGTGTCAACCATGCAAGGTAACAACCAACACGTCAGGAGCAGTTAGAGTTAGGAGTCTTGCTCAGGGACACCTCGACACTTACCTAACCATCAACCTTCCCGTTGCCAGACAACCGCTCTTACCTTCTGAGCTACTGCCGCCCCCTCAAAGTCTACCCTCAACCAATGACCTGAGGGGAACACTTCAACGGACGGACCCGGTAGTCTCGATAACAGTATCTTATTGATTTTTGGGTTTTGAGAAATTTGGAACTGGGTCCTTACAGACCCGGGTCTCGATCCCCATCCCTACTGATGAGGCTACCTAGCCTGCTTTTATAGGCCAGAGTCAAATTACTATACCAGGCAATAATACAGTACATTACAACTGATTAAATAAAAAGGAAGTGAAAATAGGAATAGGGCATTTTAAAATAGTTCTGAGCTAAACCTTTGATGATAATGGAAACCTTTATATGGTATATCTTTTAGGTTAAAACTACGCATGACATTCATGGCATTTAGTCAATCAGATTTTATTGAATTGTTTACTTCATGCTAACAATAGCTACATCCAATACATACATCTAGTTTTCTATACCCGAGTGTTGCATGTCTTCTGGCTTTCATGGCATCATGTCATTGCATTATAAATGCGCAGCAGGAAGGTTTGCAACAACTGAAGGAGTGGCTCTTTTCTGCCCCTAGTGGTGGGGAATCATGTGATGCTTCTTTATGCCATGAGGTAAAATGGATGCCTCTAGCAAAAATTTTGAGCTAGAGCCTTTGTTCACAGAAGTTCGGTGAAAAATACAACGGAATCTATCAATATAATTTCTATTGCCTCTGAGCAAGGCGGTTTGTATGTTGCACATATCATTTTGCACTGATAGCAAAACATGGCGACTGTGATGGCTCAATAAGCAGCCTGTGCACACTTTGACCTTTTGTGGATGTGAGTGGCCGTGTTGTCTCACTTGTGATGTCACACGGCCAGGGATCCCCCACAATCCCCTGAGGATCACGCCTATATACTGTATGTCAAGGCCAGCGCCTTCATAGACACTATAATTACGCCTTACTCCCTCTCTCACACACACACACACACACACACACACACACACACACACACACACACACACACACACACACACACACACACACACACACACACACACACCACACACACACACACACACACACACACACACACACACACACGGCACGGAGACATACAAGCTCAGCCCAATCATGCGACTCCTTTCATTAATAAAGTATGCGCCTGGATAGGAGCTCAAGCATGAAAGACTGTGTTATTACGTAACGCACGCACGGAATTGTAAATCACAGGCCCGGGCTCCGGCTTTTCACAAGTGGGAGTGTTGGACTGAAATAGCATGGATTATAACGGGGGTGGGTGGCTTCACACTGCGCTCGCCTCAATACGCCCACCGCCCCCCACACCCCCCACACCCCAACCCCCCGCGTGACGGACCAGGAGGACTCGCTTGCACCCAGTTACGACGGAAAAGATCTAGTCGGAATGTATTAAGCCGAATGCAAGGCAGTATATTACGTAAGGTCATGACAATATAATGACCTACGGACGGACGGATGGACGGACGGATGGACGGATGGATGGATGGATGGATGGATGGGTGGGTGGACGGACGGACGGACGGACGCCAGACAATTAGTGACAAAGCACTAGCGAGCCCACATTTAACTACCAATTGAATACCGATATTAAAGCCACAACATTCTTAAGACAAGTATCACGCCGTCCCCCACACACATGAGGCAGCAGAAGAGTCAGACAACACCCGACACGCAGAGCATTCCTTTAGTTGTTACACGAATAATCAAGAAGGCCGTTACGCAACAGCTGTGGGAAGTCTGGGATGATGATGTGTTTTTTTTCTTATCCTCCCTTCTCCGTGCTCCCCCTGCCACGGCCAGGGGCCTCAGCTGAGAGGAGGAGACCCGCACACCGCCTGAGCAAAAAAAAAAAAAGACAAAAAACGCTCCGCTCAACCTCCACGCCGCAGGGCTAATCAGCAGCAGCGGCAGATAAGAGCCAGGGAGCGGGGTCTGTGTGTGTGTGTGTGTGTGTGTGTGTGTGTGTGTGTGTGTGTGTGTTGTGTGTGTGTGTGTGTGTTGTGTGTGTGTGTGTGTGGTGTGTGTGTGTGTGTGTGTGTGTGAGGTTGGGGAGGGGGAGGGGGAGGCGGGCGGGCGGATAGGGGTGAGACGATGACACGATCGACAATCAGCAACTAACCGGGGGCGCTTCCTGTCTGGTCTATCCAGGTGTGGGCACAAGTGTTACAAAAAAAATGGCTCCCTTTCAGACCCCTCCCCTCCTTTTGGATCTATGGAGTGTCTCTGTTTCTGTGGAAATCAAAGGGCAGAGCAGACATGGAGATTGGAGTGGTCTGCAGCAGCTCTCCTCTGCTGCCCCCAGTGTCAGGTGTGTTGACAACACACATATACATTATATGTAGATTTGTTTTGTCAATATATATATATTGACAAAAAAAAGAAAGACAAAGAAATTGTTCTGCCGGCAAGGGAATACAGAGCCAAAAGGAATTGTGTTTTGTTCACTTGCAGGTTTTTTTGTTGCTGTTGTTGTTTTCCTTTATTTTGTGCATTTGTTTTCCAGAAAGAGAGACGAATATGGATGACAATAGAAAATGAAAGAAAGAGCGAGGAGGAAATAAGGGGATTTCTTTTTTTTTAAAGGAGCAAGAGACAGAGAGACAGAGAGACAGAGAGAGAGAGAGAGAGCGAGAGAGAGAGAGGGGCAAAGGAGCGAGCAGAGAGAGAGAGACCTGGTTTGCCAAGGCTGTTGTGTCTCCAGTGTAGTGGTGAGCCACTGCAATGCACCAAAACCAAGGGGAGAGAGAGGGGGTTGGAAGAGGGAGGGGAGGCAGGGGGAGGGTGGGGTGATGAAGAGAGAAGGAGCGACTGAGACAGAAAGAGATAGAGGGAAAAGAGAGAAGAAAGAGAGAAGAGAAAAGAGAGAGAGATGAGAAAGAGAGAGAGAGAGAAGAAGAAGAGAGAGAGAGAGGAGGGGGACAGAAAAAGAGGGGAACGAAGGGGGAAGCTAATGATGAAAAATGGGAAGACACAGTGAAAAAGGGAGCGAGGGAGGGATGGCAGGAAGAGAGAGAGAGAGAGAGAGAGAAAGAGGGGGAAAAAAAGTGGAGAACAAGGATGGCATGGTGGAGAAAACGACAAAATATCTTATTGCGAGAGTGTGCAAGTATGTGAGAGTGAGCGAGATTCAATAAAGGTATTAGCCATCCATCTAGCTGTAGCGCCAGCCCCTGACAATGACAAGGAGGCAAGGGGGGGGGGGGGGGGGGGGGGTGGACAACAAAAAAAACCCAACAACGACACATCGACGTTTCACTTTTTGTCTCACCTTGTTATTCACAAACACCCGTTCCGGTTCCCGACCGCAACAAGTCACACGCTGAAAAACCACGCACATGCAGGGCACCGCGCGTGAATCCTTTTTAAAAGCTGTAATTTGTAAAAAAAAATTAAAAGTGTTTGGGAACTCACACATAAGAAATCTTTCTGGTTTATTTGCACAGTAAGAAAACATGGAATGCAATGTAAATCTAAAAGAAACAAATGCACCGATTCTAAAAAACACAGACTTTCCCTTTTGATTTCTTATTTTCAATTTCAATTTTCTCTCACCCAAACGATCACTCTGACTCATACAGATCCGCTACCCTAAATATCTATAGACTACAATGGCATAATTTTGAAAAACTGTTATGCTCCCACGCACTTTTAATAACCACAAGTGGCACCCTTGACCACACACACAGACCAACACACACACACACCTCCACACACACACAGACCAACACACACAAACACACCCCACACACACACACAGACTAAAGGTAAATGACACTTGAGACATAGGCTACCTTTCAGCCGCTCGGCACACACCATTAACAAAACAAGCCAGGCCCAAAAGAGCCCATTCACACACTGCTGGTTCTTGAGCATCCATTCACCTGACCAGACAGCAGAGTAGCCCAGTGCTAAATTAACATAAACAGGGCACGAGAGAGAGAGAGAGAGAGAGAGAGAGAGAGAGAGAGAGAGAGAGAGAGAGAGAGAGAGAGAGAGAGAGAGAAAGACTGACAGACAGACAGATAGAGAGCGAGAGAGAACACTGAGAGAGACATAGCATGGAGAGAGAGAGAGAGAGAGAGAGAGAGAGAGAGAGAGAGAGAGAGAGAGAGAGAGAGGAAGAGAGAGAGAGAGAGAGAGAGAGACATGTGTAACCGTTTCAGGTAGAAAGAGATATGGCCTGCGGGGTAAAGACCGCTGTCGGCGGAAATCATCGCGAAGACAGAAGCGCTACGGAGCATGTGCTAGCTAAGCATCGAGCAAGAGCGATGGTTTTGTTATGCAGCGAGCGCGGCCGTAACATCCCCATCTTACCTGGACCCGACAACCGGTAAGAAGAAGGAAAAAAACGGGAAAACAAATGATTGCAGATGGACGGGGAGACAAATGGAGAAGACAGTCTATGCAAGATTGTATGTACTTTATCTGAGTACTTTATCACGGAGACAGTGAGAGACCAAGAGACACAGAGAGACACAGAGAGACAGGGAGAGACACAGAGAGACAGCAGAGAGACAGGGAGAGAGAGAGGAAGAGAGTCAAAGAGAGAGACAGAGACAGAGAATTAATGGTTTTGTCATGGCTCGATCCAATCCTGGGGCACTGTGATGGTGGAACTGATTCCCAAAATGGCCAGAGCCTATTTCGCTCTGTTAAATGAACCAGTGTTTGCCACCAAATGGAGTTTGTTGATTGGATTAGATGGAGGGGTGGTGGGAAGGATGGATTGATGGATGGATGGAGAAATTCTAAATGGATTAAAGGGTTAAAAAGGGCATTTAACTATTGAATACCTACATTCAGCCAAGACAATGTTTGAGATGATAGACATACTACAACTATTGGAGTACAGTTCACAAGAGCTCTCATTCTGTGCATGTACCTAAAATGTTATCGGTTTTGTGGAATTCCCCAAACGTATTAATTGTCTGCCACCGACTCCAACAACATCACAGTGTTATTCCCATCCCTACATAGCGTTCAAGAAGTACATCACAATTATTGTTGGATTACTTGAAACGGCATGGCCCCGCCTTTTAAGAGTTTCTAAACCAACCAACAGCAGCCTACACTTTTAGATATAGGTTTATTGATCCTGTACCCTTTCTAATTACACAACTGGATAAGCATTATCTGGCTGCATTGGAATGCCTTGTGTGCAAATGCATGCAATCGGCTTGGGGACAACACACGGGGATGTATAGGCTTGGGACGGCATGCATGCACACGGGGCAACATAACAGGTCAACACGAATGCCGCTCCTGACCGCCAACCAAGGGACGGATGATGCGATGCCGAGGCTCGTAGAGTCAATGACATCACCAACTCAACCGGAACACACATCTCTTTCACAGACATGCTGCTCCGTGGACCGCAGCCAGGTGTGATGATATCACTGGGGAATCCGGGGAAATGCTGCAGAGTTTGCCAGTTTACAAGACGTGCAAGGAGCTCTTACTCATTATTTTAACAGAAAAATCGAGTAAAAAAAAAAAAAGCGTTCCCCCGCCCATTTCAAATCTTCACTGAACGTGAATCGTCGTTCCCTGCTTACTTAACCAACCGTTTTGTCCGGCTTACTGAGCGGGAATACGGTGCTGTCGGTCAGCCACCCAGATAAGATTGAAGCGTGGAGGAGACTCATCTCCACATCTGCTTTGAGGTTTCCCCAGTGTCCCCATTACCAGATGATTATCCAAGTTATCACACACGTGTCAAAAGCAAACTCTGTGAGGCTGTTGATCGAGGATCTACTCAACTGAATAATAGGCCTAATAATTTCAAAATGACTTTGCCCTGAAAATCAGTTTGCCACAGATGGGTGGATTGGATATTTCCACTCATGGGCTTAGGAAACAGAAATGACTGAATTGAAAGTAGGAACCGACAGATCCGACCACATCTGATAAAGGTTAGCAGACTGTTTTCAGAAATCAGTGCGCTTGTCTTTATGCAAAAGTGGGCCTCATGGTCAAAAAGGTTGATTGATTTAATTCTTAGGATAAATTCAGGAAAATTGGACAATGCCAATATGTTAATCACTCCAAAAACAAGTTGATATATTAAAATGTGTTCCAAGACAAGCCATGCGATAAAAGCATTGATGTGACAAACCCTATTACCATTTTTCATCAACATTCATTTAGATATATTGTCTGTCAGTTGATTAATCAAATATAAGATTCATAATTTTCCTCCCTTGTGAACTCCATTGCTATTTTAACATGATTAGCTGGTAAATGGCTCCTTTGAATCGATGTGTGTGTGTGTGTGTGTGTGTGTGTGTGTGTGTGTGTGTGTGTGTGTGTGTGTGTGTGTGTGTGTGTGTGTGAGTGAAATTAAGAGTGCCCATCTTATGTGGACACATACAATGTGATTGTGCTTGGGTAAATGCATGATGGTTATTTTGTCTGTGGCTATTCTTAGAGGCCTAATTTGAATACAATGAATACATGAATAAATCACAAGTGGGCCACATTAAATTGAATGTGGTGATGCTGTGCTTATAGGTGGACAGCAGGAACCGTCATGATAAAATGTAGAGAGAAGTTCAAAACGGTCTTGCTTTCAAAGTATGAAGTATGATTAGCATGCAAATGTATGGAAGTACGAAGTGGGTGCTGGGTGCGGTTTCCCCACCAATCTAAACTAAATGCAAATTCCAGAAATGAAACTGCAACTCTTTGAGCACTTAATATTCATGCTTGTAATCAACGTCAGAGAGTGTACGTGAAAAATGCATTCATTATTTGTTAGTTATGCGCAAGTTATTATGAGCATATAGCTTGCATGCTACTGGGCTGACTGAACATAAACCCACAAGGCTGCCATATTATACGATATTACCACACTATTATACTGTCAGCAATACACACAGGTCCACACGAGTGGACGCAAAGCCGTTTGAAGCAGCGCTGAATAAAGTCCCTGACATCACAGCTCCTTCTGGAGTCTCCAAGGTGACTTGTTCTGGGTTCAAATCCATCGAGCGCTGGAGAACAAGACGCTCTTAATTGCTGCCAGCTACAAATGTTAGAACAACAAAAGAAATGCTTTCATTATTTAATAAGAGAAAGAAAAAAAGAAAGGCAAAACTAAATCCCTCATTTCGCCACATCAAGCACAAACTCATAATATCAACGTGTGCTTGATTAACTGCGGAAATGGGGAAAAACATCAACCTTATTAAAGAAGTGGATTGAATTACCTGCTTAAGACTGCTTTCAAACTGTGGGAAGTGTGATCTGTCAATCAGAGGTAATTTCTTTAATGGCTTAATGGTGAATACATTCAAGCTGGTCAGGCTCAGTCTTCAATGTGACAAACTTGCTCATAGGATCACAAAACACTTCTTTTGTGACCAAGTTTCACTCCGGTTGGACAGCTATTTCAGAAAGACAGTCAGCAAAGATAAAGACGAGGAATAGTATGCTCAATGTGTTGGGACCTGATAACCCACGCATACAAACACATTAGCGAGTCCCTGGCTCAGTCTCCCATCTTCACGCATCGTGCCCTTCTGTGCTAACCCTGAGCTGCCTTATTCCCACCTCTACCTCTTTAACCCAGCCACTCTTCCAACTCTGCCTTGAAGAAAAACATATAGTTTGACCCAGACTTTCTGCAACGGTCACCCTGCAGTCACATTGCACCGCAGCACGTCGTGGGCTGTAATGGTGATTGAACGGGCATTCTATGGTTGGCACAGACCAACAAGCAGCCTTGCTCTGCCACTGCACAATGTTAAAGTGACACACAACTTCGGGCACATTGAAATGCATCATGATGTACACACGTGCACACGCACAGTGACAAGTATACTCTCAATGTCACACACACACACACACACACACACACACACACACACACACACACACACACACACACACACACACACACACACACACACACACACACACACACACACACACACACACACACACACACACACACACACACCACCCTACACACACCTTTGTGTGGGAGAGAGCAGGGGGAGAGTGAGAGCAACATATAAGTCCGGGCGAGCTTGTGTATTGTTTTAAGTTAACCTAACAGCAAGACAAGTCAGTGAAATAGTTGTAATAGTAATCAAGTAATTAATAGTAAAGGTGACCATGGTGCAATCGGCAGTTGACATTTTAGGCAAGAAGTACCCCCTAATTGAGAGGGAGTTAAAGAACACGTCAGAGAAGTGGGAAAAGAGAACGGCTAAATTGTCTACAAAATGGCCGAAGGGGGGGACGTTCGACCTAACAGTGTGTGCGGAGATGGAGACGCTGATAAAAAACCACAAGCCCACAAGGACAGGGAAGAAAGCAGTGGAGAAAAAGCAGAGAGAGAGGCTAGTACTAGCAATGTTTGGAAAGGAAGGAATGCAATGGGAAGACAGAGTGGGAAGACAGCCAGGACAATGGTCTAGGGGGGAAAGCCTGCTAGTGCGCCACCTAACCGTGAGGAGGAGTCCATCGTTGCGCCGCCACTGCCGCCGCCCTATCAGAAGGGATCACCTGCGATGGTGCTATGGCAACCTGCCTGGTAGTCAGCCAGGGCTGTGTGCTGGCCTCACACGGCCCACAGATAACTCACCCTGTAAGCCCCACAGGTATTTCAGCTCAGACTTAATCCCCCGCTGCCATAACTCAAGGTCACAGAGCAGATAGCTCTAGTGCAGCGGAGATAGACGCTGTACAGCAAGGGCTTGGGCTGTGCACCTCTTGGAAATGTTATTCAGGAATAGGGATCTTTGTGTTGTGGTGCGCTCCTCCCCTGAGCGCAACACGTCATCACAATCGGGTCGGGAGTCCAGCCCGAACATGCCGGAAACATCCGAGCGAGCGAGACGCGCCCTGCAGAGACAAACGCTGCCTCACCAGGTGCAGCGCATCTAATCAACTCACCTGCAGCGCATCTAATCAACTCACCTGCAGCACATCTAATCAAGAACCAGCAGCGCATCAAGAACCAGCAGCTACTTCAGCTCTTCCAGAAACGCCGTTCAGAGCTTGAACGTACTGAACCCTGGTGGTCCTCCCTCCGTGGTCCCCTCATCGCTCCAGCGTCTCCCTCGCTCATCGTCCCCAGTGTCTTCCTCGTCTCTCCCTTGATTCCCCTCTCCTCCGCTCATCTCCATGCTCCTCTCCCTGGATTCCCCTCTCCTCCGCTCATCTCCATGCTCCTCTCCCTGGATTCCCCTCTCCTCCGCTCATCTCCATGCTCCTCTCCCTGGATTCCCCTCTCCTCCGCTCATCTCCACGCTCCTCTCCCTGGATTCCCTCTCCTCCGCTCATCTCCATGCTCCTCTCCCTGGATTCCCCTCTCCTCCGCTCATCTCCATGCTCCTCTCCCTGGATTCCCCTCTCCTTGCTCCTCTCCCTGGATTCCCCTCTCCTCCGCTCATCTCCATGCTCCTCTCCCTGGATTCCCCTCTCCTCCGCTCATCTCCATGCTCCTCTCCCTGGATTCCCCTCTCCTCCGCTCATCTCCATGCTCCTCTCCCTGGATTCCCCTCTCCTCCGCTCATCTCCACGCTCCTCTCCCTGGATTCCCTCTCCCTCGGACGGACCCCCTCATAACCCCGGGACATTGGACTGCCCTGACTCTCCCTTAAGCCTAACGTTGAGTACCTCGCACGCACCTGTACACACATTGGATTCGCCATCTACTTTTCGCACTACACGTAGTATAAATGCAGACACATAGTCAATAGCCACAACTCACCTGTTACACATAGTTTACACACACACATCCCACAAACAAAAAGACTGATACACCTTAGTGCTCCCGTGTTTTTGACCATATATATATATATATATATATGTATATACTATTTGAGTTTTTTCCTATAATATTAATTATATAATAAATACCCTCTGGGCCTTTTTAAAGCTACTCTGTCTGTTCTCTCTTGGTTTGCTACACTGGCTCTGATTGTATAACAGAACGTTCAAGCCATAATGAGCCAAAGTAAACCTGAGGGGGCAGACAGTCTCAAGGAGACTCAAGCCCTTGAAAGTGTAGTGAGGGATCATAGTGTTCAACTCACACACCTCCATTCTGAACTCGGCACAGCATTCACACAAGTCACAGGGGAGATCAGTCATCTCCAGGGCTCTACTAAAGCCACGACTAGCGCCCTTGCCTCCCTCACCACACAGATCACCAACCTGGCAGTAGCCGTCAACAGAATCAACAACCACTCTGCTCTGGCTGCCGCTCCCCCTTTCACTCCTGTTTCCGGCCAAGTTCTCAGTACCTCTACTCCCAGCAACTCCCGTCAACCTCCCCCCGATCAACCCACCTATGACTCCCGTGCCAAGCCGAATCTCCCCTGTCCCAAGGCCTTTGATAGGGAGTTTGAGCGGCTTAAAGGGTTTCTGGGTCAGTCTGAGCTCCTCTTCAGGCACCAGCCAGCCCGGTATAGAACTGGGGAGACTAAGGTGGCACTAATTATGTCCCTCCTTACGGGCAGAGTCCTCAGTTGGGCTATAGCGGCGGTTGGCCATCAGGTTCAGCTCTCCTCTGAATATGACGCCTTCTGTCGTGAGTTTAATTTGGTGTTCAATCACCCAGCTGATGGACAGGACGCAGCCAGCCGCCTCCATTCCATCCAACAAGGGTCCAGGTCGGTGGCAGACTACACCCTGGAGGTCAGGATCCTCGCTGCAGACAGTGGGTGGGATGACGCCGCGCTTAAGAGCGCCTACCGAAGAGGACTGAGTGAACCCATTAAAGATCTCCTCGTTAGGGATCGACCCGCCACCTTCAAAAAAACTTTGTCCCTATACTTTGCTTGAGCCACTGCCCCTCACCATGTCCTGGCCCTGTGTGTTTGTGCGTATGGTCTACAACAGAGGTTATCAACCATGGGGAGATTTATATATAAAGATAGATATATTTACCAAGATGTATCATTTGATGTAGGGTTAGGGTTAGGGTTAGGGTTAGGGTTAGGGTTAGGCGGAGATCGTACAATCGAGCCACAAAAACAAAAGCGGCGACGCGTCTCCAGGGAAATGGAGAAGTAAACACCGATTGAAACAGGCATCTAGAACAAACATATCTAGAAATATGTTTAAAAAATAAGCAAAAAATTAAATAAAATGTACGTTAATGTAGCACAATAGTGTCCATGGGGGTGGGAGTCAGTGGGGTTAAACATTAATATAACGTGTAGTATAGTGTCCATAGGCGGTGAGGATCAGTGGGGGTCCCGAGTCTTGTTACTGAGGCCAGTTGTCGTGTGGAAGAAGCTGTTCTTGTGGCATGAGGTTTGATCCTGATGAACCACAACCTTCTGCCGGAAACCACTACCGTCTATTAATAAAACGGTTTGTTACCATTTTAATTCTTAATAGTGGTCCTACAGTTGCCGTGTTTACTTGATTAGATGAGGCAGGCATATAACAATGACAACAAATTGAATAAAATTGCATCGTTACTACCAACAGCCACAATGTAATGAATGTGTGTAGTAAATAGGCCTATAGCAAGTAGGCCTATGTATGGCAAAAGGTCCCCAATAGCTTTTAATGGATCCATCTTTTGGATCAAACTACGAATAGGGAGTTTGTTGCGTCAACATTGGCGATATGAACACAAATGTGTGCCTTTCAAACATACATTTTCAACATTCGTATTCTATTAAATCTGAAAGCAACAAGAAAGTATTCTCTGAATCTCATAAAGTGACATAATATGTCTCAATGTAGAAACATGACTTTATACAAGTTAGGGTTTTTTATTTATTTTAACTGACATTAGGAGACAAACTGTATACACCAACTATATTCCACACAATAAATGGTGACAAAAACAAGTAGAATAGAAAAACCTACCAACTGTGACCAAAACTCAAGAGCATTTGGCTGGGGTAAACTTTCCAACACACCAAATGCTCAGCCTCATCGTCAGAATAGACCAACTTCTGATGATAAAGACACATATCATCCCCCCTGGACTGTTCTTTCCACCTTAGAGAGGCAAGAAAATATGATTTTTTTAAATTGATTGAACATTTTGAGACACTCAAGACTCAGCCGTGTTCACCCTGGGGTGCTGCTGAGCCACAGCGAGCCATTGGACAGGATGATCAAAGCCCCCCCCCCCCGCGCTCTCACAGGCTCTCCTTCTGCCTGGCAGTTGAACCCCACCGTGGTGCCAACATCTACCAGGGTTTCCCCCGGCTTCACCTTGACGCTCGGCGCACCTGCAAAGAGACATTGTGCATTTAATGAATGTATTATTTATGACTGCAGCACTTAGGTTTCAATTGTTTTTGGGTGACCATCTTGAACACGTACTCAAGGTGAGTACAAGGTGCGTGTGACCCTCTACTACCCCAGCAACACGGGGTCATGGACGGGAGGCTCTGCACACCAGACAGGGGGTTTCAGAGAGCGAGATCACTTGAGCTAAAGTAAACTTACTGCGAGTGGACATGAAGGACGGAGAAATGCAGTCACGTGAAATACTGAAGCATTAAGGTATGAGAGTGGGCACCTTTGTCATAGACGACAGCCACACACACTAAGTGGTTCCCGTGCTGTTTTCGGTCATGCATGTGTAGGAGGCAGAATCCTCTTTCGTCACGCGCTCCGTGTGAGCTAGAGGACAGGAAGATAACAGGTCACCTTAATCTTCAGGCTTAAATATATGAAGCAGAGACAATGTTTTGACTGCAGCTAGCTGTTGTGGAAAATATAGGACCCAAGTCCAAAATCAATTCTGGCTCCAGAAAAAAGATACATATGAGACACATTTCGGTTTCCATTTACTGTTTACATCGTGTTCTCCCCAACCTCAGGTCTATTCTATTCTGTAAACGGAGCGTTTGCCTTAGGCACCTGAATCATAGTAATATATTAACGGTCTTTAAAGAAGCACCCTGTTTGAGCTCGTCCCCCCCCCAACTACCGCCCAATCAATCAGTCTCCTCAGTCATATTGGCAAACTCTTTGAAAGAATAGTCACAGAATCACTGAGCACACAAAACGGAAAGGCACACTAAGACTTCACTAAGTTGGCTTCCTCCAGAACAGACCCACCATGGACAGCATTCTCAGACTCTCAGAAAACATGCAAACATGCAAAACCTAATTCCATTTCAAGAAAGAACTCACTCGTGCACTATTCTTTGACATTAAAAAAAGCACCAAGGACTACTATACAAACGTCATGCACCACAAACCCACTGTTCCTCACTTCATTTCTGACGTATATCACCCACCGCCCACCACAGGCAATATCTCACAGTATGCAGACGGACTGCTACTGGACCAACCCAAAATCACCCCAACTTGCTACCAAAAACGATCCAAATACAATCAATGAAATGGAACAATGGAACCAAGTCAAACAAAGAGGATTAAACCCAATCCACAGAAAAACATTTGACGGTGACGGTCAACGTCACAGTATATGGAAGCCCTGTCCTTCTCAGCCAAACTTCTGCCAAAAAGCCAACATGCAATGGACCACAAGACTGAACCACCTCAAAACACTCACAAGAAAAAAACCACATCACCAGAATAAACTAGCTGGACGCCATGCTGGATCCTGGATGACAGATGACAGGACAGAAACTCCAGACAATCCAAAACAAAGCAATAAAACACACTCTACACACAACACTAACACACACTACATTCACAACATTGAACAATGCAAAGAAACAATCTGCCAGAGATAACTCAAGCGTGCCACCAATAACTCTAGAATCTAAATCTAGAAGCACAATGGACAACAAAACCCCCCCCTTTCCCGTCATGCTACATCGGCAATACCAAGCCACCATTAACATAACTGACAGTACGTTTACATGCACACAATAATCTGATAACTGGGAATAATCAGGTAATGGTAATAATCTGATTTGACGCGTTTACATGCACTTCAGTCATCAGATAACTGAAAACCCAGCTTTACATGATTCAGTCGATTAGTTGGATTTCTTTCATGACGTCTTATGACGTAAAACTCATGTCTTGTTTACAACATAACGTCGCTTATCATGGCATCGGCCGCCAGTCACGGAGCTGTCCTCATGTGGCCGTTGTTACAGCGTCAAAGCATGACTAAATAGTTGCTTTAAATAATGTCACCGTTCCTATACTTTCTCCCATCTAGGAGATGAGGATGTTCATGTCCTTCATTTCATTGAGCCATTGAGTTTGTTTCCTCTTCCCCTCCAAAAATGGATTCTACCCACGGATCTACCGCTGCCGCTCGCCATGTTTGTTGTTGTCCTGTGGTTGACTGCATCCGCACGCGTTCAATCTACATCCGTTTCTTCTTCTTCTTCTTGTTTTACGGCGGTGGGTACATCCGTTTACACATGCTCAGATGTAAAAGAATGAAAAGAAACCTGATTAACATATACATGCGCCGAAGGAAACGGATTATTGGTCAGAAACCAAGCTGTGTTTATCGGATTTCTCATAAACCGATAAAGGCCTTGATCCGATAAAGGTTATCGGACTATGCTGTATACATGACCACTTGAATAATCTGGTAACTCCAGAAATCAGATAATGATCAGTTTATTAGTGTGCATGTAAACGTGCTCAATGACCGACACAAGAATTTCCTTCAGGATTAATAAAGTTCTATCTTATGTTATATTATCTTACTACGCCACACTTCTCATCTCTCATTCCTCTAACTAGCTTTCATGGTGGGTGGATGGGAGAGAATATCAGTCAAATAACAAAACAAAAAAAAAGTGAGGTGATGCAGTTATAAAATCATTGCTAAATAATGACACAGGTAACATTAATGTAGCACATTACATTATGCATGTATTACAACTGTAAAATCCAAATAACTCAAGGGTAACGGAATTCTGAGGTCAATATCAAGGAAACCAGATTGCAAATACAAGTAGTACAAGTTGCCCAGCAACAACATTTCAGCCAATCAGACACAACAATAGTTACTAACTCTGCACAGTGAGGCTCATCTCCAGACTGGCAGAGCTGGCAGCGTTGGCCGCCATGCAGGTGTAGCGGCCTGTGTCTTTAGGCTAGGTGAAGGCTACCTGCAGGGGGCAAGAGCTCAGCACCTGCACAGACTCATTCAGCAGGCAGCCATTTTTGTGCCAAGAGACAAAGGGGGAGCCGTCGGTGTGGCAATACAGCGTCATGGAATGGACAAGTCCAGCCGGTGCCAGGTAACAGAACGTCTGAGAGCACACACACACACACACACGCACGCACGCACGCACGCACGCACGCACACACACAATGGATTTGGATTTTAGAATTCAACTTCATGAGATAATATTGGGAGATGGTCATTATTTATGATTTATTATTATTACTTCTTGTGCCGCTGCATCTGCCTCTGGAACACAATTTAGTTTCCATAAAAAATTGTTTCTTATTGAAGTTTAAGTCAGCCATGTCAGGAAAAAGCAAAATTAGCCAGTTAATTAACCCTAACCCTAACTAACATTATAGAGAGAATAATACTCGCTAGAAAAACATAGCATATAATGTTAACATCATTTACTTTGAAATCATTTAAATTGAAACACTCACAGAAGCCGTGTTGTCCCCGTGTGGTCACTTCCTTAAACGAACAGGAAATGGAACAGGAAGAATCTGCGCAAATCAGTTCTGCTCCGATTGAGCGGCAGGACAAGGAATCATTATTCTTTACAACAGCATCTCAATTGGCAAACATATTGACACACACACAGTACCTGTATCATGCACGTATAACTGTATGGCATTTAACAAGTTACTACGGAAACGTATTGCTGCCAAGGTAGAAAAAAAAAGATCAGTATCACGTTATAATGTGAGATTATATTTTTAGAACTATGTTTTTCACATTTTAACAAGATATGTTCACGTTAAGATACACTATTTGCAATTGAAAATATAATTTCACGTTTCAAAGACACCTACTATGTTTGAAAACATTGTTTGGTTGCAGTAACAGATTAAGTCACTGGGTGGCGCTCCTTGTTCTTTACTGAGACTGAGTTACAGCAACAGGTTGATTAGGCTACTACCAACTACTCCCAGTCTATGCAATACTGACGGCGTCTCGCTCTGTCATGCTATCAGGAGTAACTTAGCCTACTACAAGAACAAGCACAAAGCTAATGTAAGTTAAGACACAACCAAGTGCTTTACAGTTTCATGGCTTTTTTCCCCAGAATAATAATGAGCAACTTCGGGTAGAAGAAATATCAGTTTCCATTGCATTAGCCTATCTGTGCTTTCCCGAATAACGTATTCGGATACGTTTTAACTTTTTCTTTGTTGGCATTTTAAAACGTTTTCCTTTCACTCATAGGCACTGAACAAAAGAACAGGAGATATGAGCGACGATGCAGACGATGAGCAATGGGGCCGGTGGATTCTTTATTGTTCCACGGTGAGTCCCCTGGGCGGTAAAGCGTTGTCGGGTCATCATCGACATGAGTGAACACAGCATCCACGTGAGTTTATTTCAAGTTTGTAGCCTTGTTGAAATTAAATATGTGCGGCGAAAGTAGCATTGGATGCAGACCCAGCAAGGCATTAACTCTCTCCTGCGAGACTATTTTCCAGTACAAAATAGTGAGTTTACTGCATCCTTTCACATTGTAATGAGTCAGAGACGCAGGACGCGCACCTATTTACATCACTGAATTATAGTCAGACGAAAAGGTGAGTTGTAGAATATTTTCAAATGGCGAATAAACCTGGTAATGATACATACTAAATAAATGTCTGTCCCGATCAGCATATGATTTACAGTCACTCACAAAACTAGACTCCATCTGAGAGAGAAATTGGCCAACACTATCAAACTCGTTTCCAAAACCTCGACCACCACCTCCCGCTGTAACAAACAATGATTGTCTTCTCCCCCTACCCACCCCAAGAAAAAAAGCAAACAACAAAAAAACAGCCACATAATCCCAACAACCCCACTCTTGTAGACCAGCTTGAATGAATGAGTGAGAGAGATAGAGAATGAATGGTTTTGTCATGGCTCGATCCAGTCCCGGGGCACGGCGAAGGTGGAACTGATCCCAAAATGGCCAGAGCCTCTTCCTCTGTATTCACTCTGCTGGCGAGAGCAAGAGAGTACGAGAACGAGTGACGGCACGAAATGAGAGCACACACACACACACGAGTGAGAGAGAGAGAAAAGAAAGAGAAGAGGAAGAGAGCGAGAAAGGGAGAGAGAGCAAATGACAGAGAGAGACAGAGAGAGCAAAAGAGAGAGAAAGCAACAGAGCGCGTGAGAGACAGAGTACAAGCGAGCAAGAGCATGCATGAGAGAGAGAACGAACAAGAGAGAGAGAGAGAACAAGAGAGAGAGAACGAACGAGAGAGAGAGAGAACAAGAGAGAGAGAACGAACAAGAGAGAGAGAGAGAGAGAGAACAAGAGAGAGAGAACAAACAAGCGAGAGAGAGCAGGGGTCCCGAGGGAGCAGGTGGAGGCCCGCAGTGCCTGCTGACGCCCGGCCGGGGCCCCCGCGGGACTCCCTGACCCGCTTCCACCAGGCAGAGCGCTGGCTTGGGTGGTAAACGGAGCTCCCTGAACGAGACGCACCGACGAGATCACAGATGACGAGCCGCGGCCCGTTCACCAGGCGCCGGGGGAACACGCCGCCGCCGTCGGGCCTGGCGTTTCGACCTTTAACGGGAGAGCGGCGAGGACTCTCAGAGGGGGCGTGTGCAGCGCAGAACATACCGTTGACGGGTTTTTAGGGTTGTTTTTTTTACGATCGTTCCAGTTGCCCACGCACACGTGGGCAATGATGGAGAAACCTGGAGGGGAGTGATTGGGATGAACGGCCTGCCCGATCTGAACCAGAGTGGTGTTTTGTTATTGGACTTCTGTGCTAGTCATGGACTGGCCATAACAAACACCATG
The DNA here is from genome assembly GCA_002895965.2 of Coryphaenoides rupestris. Lineage (NCBI taxonomy): Eukaryota > Metazoa > Chordata > Actinopteri > Gadiformes > Macrouridae > Coryphaenoides > Coryphaenoides rupestris. The sequence goes on from PIJE02000364.1 coordinate 327,694, forward strand.
TTCGAACATAGGGTGGTCCACAAGTGTACCTGGTACCGGACCACCTTAGGCCAAAGGTCGCTGATCGACTTTGTAATCGTATCAGCAGATCTGCGGCCGCATGTTTTGGACACTCGGGTGAAGAGGGGAGCAGAGCTGTCAACTGATCACCACCTGGTGGTGAGTTGGATCAGATGGCGCGGGAGGCTGCCAGACAGACCTGGTAAACCCAAACGTGTAGTGAGGGTGAACTGGGAACGTCTGGTGGAAGCCCCTGTCCGTAGGGTCTTTAACTCCCACCTCCGGAAGAACTTCTCGTGCATCCCGGGGGAGGTTGGGGACATGGAACCTGAGTGGGCCATGTTCAGAGCCTCCATTGTAGAGGCTGCAGCTCGTAGCTGTGGTCAAAAGGCTGTCGGTGCCTGTCGTGGCGGCAACCCAAGAACCCGTTTGGTGGACACCAGCGGTGAAGGAAGCCGTCAGGCTGAAGAAGGAGGCCTTTCGGGCCTGGTTGGCCCAGGGGTCTCCTGAAACAGCAGACAGGTACCGGGAGGCCAAAAGGACCGCAGCTTCAGCGGTTGCTGAAGCAAAAACCCGGGTGTGGGAGGAGTTCGGGGAGGCCATGGAGCAGGACTTTCGGTTGGCCTCAAGGAGGTTCTGGCAAACTGTCCGGCGACTCAGGAAGGGAAAGCAGGGCTTGGCTCAGGCTGTGCTCAGTCGGGGAGGAGAACTGCTGACCCAGACTGAGGATATTGTCGGGCGGTGGAAAGAACACTTTGAGGAGCTCCTGAACCCGACCAGTACGTCCTCGGGGAAGAGGCAGAGTCTGAAGACTCGGGGGAAGTCTCACCCATATCCTTGGTAGAGGTCGCTGAAGTAGTCAAAAAGCTCTTCAGTGGCAAGGCGCCAGGTGTGGATGAGATTCGCCCTGAGATGCTGAAGGCTCTGGACATTGTCGGGCTGTCGTGGCTGACACGCCTAGTCAATGTAGCGTGGAGGTCGGGGACAGTACCTGTGGAGTGGCAGACCGGGGTGGTGGTCCCCATTTTCAAGAAAGGGGACCGGAGGGTGTGCTCCAACTATCGGGGTATCACACTGCTCAGCCTCCCCGGGAAAGTTTATTCCAGGGTGCTGGAAAGGAGGCTCCGGCCGATTGTCGAACCTCAGCTCCAGGAGGAACAATGCGGTTTCCGTCCTGGCCGTGGAACAGTGGACCAGCTCTTTACCCTCGCAGGGTTGTTGGGGGGCGCATGGGAGTTTGCACATCCAGTCTACATGTGCTTTGTGGACTTGGAGAAGGCCTATGACCGTGTCCCCCGGGGAATCATGTGGGGGGTACTACGGGAGTATGGGGTACCGGGGCCGTTGATACGTGCCATTCGGTCCCTGTACGAACAAAGTGCGAGCTGCGTCCGTATTCTCGGCACAAAGTCAAGCATGTTCTCAGTGGGTGTTGGACTCCGCCAAGGTTGCCCCTTGTCACCGGTTCTGTTCGTGATCTTCATGGACAGAATCTCAAGGCGCAGCCGAGGTGAGGAGAGTGTCCGGTTTGGGGACCTCAGAATTGCATCTCTGCTCTTTGCAGATGATGTGGTTCTGTTGGCTACATCAGACCGTGACCTCCAGCATGCACTGGAGCGGTTTGCAGCCGAGTGTGAAGCGGTCGGGATGAGAGTCAGCACCTCCAAGTCTGAGGCCATGGTTCTCTGCCGGAAAACGGTGGAGTGTTCCCTCCGGGTTGGGAGTGAGTTGCTGCCCCAAGCGAAGGAGTTCAAGTATCTCGGGGTCTTGTTCACGAGTGAGGGCAAAATGGAGCGGGAGATGGACAGACGGATTGGTGCAGCGTCTGCAGTGATGCGGGCGCTGTACCGGTCCGTTGTGGTGAAGAGGGAGCTGAGCCGGAAGGCGAAGCTTTCGATTTACTGGTCCATCTACGTTCCAACCCTCACCTATGGTCACGAGCTTTGGGTAGTGACCGAAAGAATGAGATCGCGGATACAAGCGGCCGAAATGAGTTTCCTCCGCAGGGTGGCTGGGCTCAGCCTTAGAGATAGGGTGAGGAGCTCAGACATCCGGAGGGAGCTCGGAGTAGAGCCGCTGCTCCTCCGCATCGAAAGGAGTCAGCTGAGGTGGTTCGGGCATCTGATTAGGATGCCCCCCGGGCGCCTCCCTTTGGAGGTTTTCCGGGCACGTCCAACTGGGAGGAGACCCCGGGGCAGACCCAGAACCCGCTGGAGAGATTATATATCTCGTCTGGCCTGGGAACGCCTCGGGATCCCCCAGGAGGAACTAGAGAGTGTGGCTGGGGAGAAGGAAGCCTGGGGGGCCCTGCTTAGCCGGCTGCCACCGCGACCCGAACCCGGATAAGCGGACGCGAATGGATGGATGGAATGGATGGATGGATCGTTCCAGATGTGCAATTACCCAGCATTAAAAACTAATGGGACATGTTTGTTGTTGTTGTTGAATGCCGGGGAAGAGATTTGCTATGTTAATCAATGTAAACAAAAAAGACAAAAAAAACACAATTATCGGATTAAGACGGGAAGATATGCGGATCTACGCTGCAGCCTGCAGACATGCGAGCAGCATTTTGTCACTTTCTATCCATTGCTCTACAACCCACGCACGCAACCCGTGCGCGCACACGCACACGCACGCACGCGACACACACGCACACGCACACACACACACACACACACACCCCTCATCATCACTCCTGTTCTGGCGAAGCAGACAGGCTTACATAACCACAATAGCAGCACTTGGCAAAATGACAACTAGGCCTACGTTGCACGACTGCCCCCGTTGTGGTGATTTCTGCTCCAAAAGGCTATTTCTCTCTCTCTCCTGCTCCCTTTCCCTCTTACTGTCTTTGTCTCTCACTTTTCCTGCATGATACAGATACTGTCCTGCACGCCAGTTTTCTCTTAGTCTCGCTCTCACTTACTGTCTTTGCTCCACAAAAACAAATCTACACACAGTTAGATGCATCATTCTCACACACACACACACGCGCACGCACACCTGTGTAATATACATGTTTACCTGCCTCTTTATCATTGTCATGTGCCCTATAGCCAGGACATGATGCTGAATGCGTGGAGACAAGAGACTGGTACTTATGCTGGAAGCTTTATTAAAAGGACATGAGTGCCCCCTGTTGTCTCTGCAGGGTAAATGCAGCACGCTTGCTTAGCAACACGCAGCATTCAACCTCTCATACAATGCAAAGGCAAACATGACGACACACGGAGCATTCCAATATCACCAGTGAACGTTAGTCATTGACCATAAAGTCGTAGAATGACTTAAAAGGTCAATGATTTCAGGGTGCACCACCATACTGCGTGAGAGTACTGAGAAGCTGTTGTTCCCCCCCCCCTGCCTCATCTAGAATGGCTGCCCTCTGGTGGTACATCGACGCCACTGCACCCTCATCCACTCAGCCGGACGCCAGGAACCCCACCAATGAACTGAACCTCTGATCCTCTGATTCAATTTAAACGGCTCTCATGAAAAATAGAGAGCGGCGTTGGACTTCGGCAGGTAATAGCTTATGAGTTGCATCGATCGGGACTATTGGTGGCGTTCCCCGGCCCTGCCTTTGACAGCTAAAGAGGGACGTCGTAGCCGACGGTAGAGGGGGCTATGGCATCTAATGGTTATCCAGATGAGAAATCAATGGCTCCTCTGACCGAGAACGGGCCGCCCTTTTAATGACATTCCACGGGAGGCAGGCAGACGGATGAGTCTGAAGTGAAGGCTGGGTTATCAGGGACAGGTATGCGTAGTAGGAGACCGCCCGGGAGACACGGAGCCCAGGTGCGGCCGGGGGGGAACAGAAAAAGCCATCTGCACTCTTTAGACTCAGTTATTTCTATGAACTATAACAAAAGGTTTTTTTTATTTTATTTTATAACTGCTGCTCGTTGTTTTGCTTGTACGGTTGCCTTTGACATATAATTATCTTGTCCGTGAGTGTGTGTTTTTGATGTTGCTGTGTGTAAGGACTGGTAAGCTGCACATGAATTGCCCTTCTTGGGATTAATGCAGTTGTCTGAACTGAACGAGCATCTGCTTATTTGAGGTTGGTGTGAGCCTTCGGTTCGACGGTTAGCTGGTGTCCCCTGGGAATTCCTTGGGTGCAAAAAAACTAATCTTGATGTGGGATACCCAACTAACTGCCCTAATAACTGAAAAGAAGCGCATGTACTGTAGATATTTATTTGATACCAATTGTAGTCATGCATCCATTCTCTTCTTTGATACTTCTATCCATTATGGAGGATACATTGTCACGTATTTCAACATCCACATACACATCCTGCATTTAATGCTCATTATACATTTCCCCCAATGTGTATTTGCATGACTGACTAGCCTCTGATCAGTAGGCCTATTTACTATTGCTGCGAGTGTGTGACTCAACGATCCTATCATCACATCTTACAAGACAAACTGCAATGCATAGAGTCCGCCACTAGGTGGTCATCAGGACATGCACATGCAACATGCACATTGCAATGTCACCGAGTAGAAAAGATGAAGCAAGCGGCGATCTCTTATTCACCCAGTGGCACAAGAACAAAGGACCGCACATGCACAAGTGCACTGCACACATACACACACAGGGCTGTTGGTCTTCAAACACGTAGCCATAAACCGGCCTACTGTCTGTGAAAGATAACCATTACTGCCCACCAGTAAATTGGTCCATTCAAGTGAGGGCCAACAATAGCCGTAGCAGTGCTAGCAACAATGCAAGGGATTACACACACAGTTTATTAATTAGAAATCAGGACACATAGGGTTAGGCCAGGGTGACAGCTCTATGAACTGGTTTTTGGTGGGAAATGGAGGATGGGTCGGAGACTGGTGACAAACAACAACAATATGACAATGTTTAGCAACATAGTTTTCACACTAAGACAAAGGGTCTCTCTGTCTGTCTGTCTGTCTGTCCAATGTGTGGGGTTTTTGAGAGGCTCCTCACGTTGACATATTCTCATGTTTGCACACACACACACACACACACACACACACACACACACACACACACCACACACACACACACACACACACACACACACACACACACACACACACACACACACACACACACACACACACACACACACACACACAGAGAGAGAGAGAGAGAGAGAGAAGATGCCCTTTTGCTGAAATCACACTTCGACTGAATAATCGTGAGGGTCCAAGCCAAGGCTGGTGGAGAGCATTAATAATGCACTGCTCTATAAATGGAACCCGCCAGATCTGCCTAAAACGGAACGGAAGCAAGCGACCCCTGCTTGCTCAAGGACTACGGAAGAGCATCCGCAGTGAGTTATAGCATCTATTGACTTGAGTTATTCAGTCAAATTTACTCCCCTGCCTCAGTACTTTTGAGTCCAGCCCCAGGAACGATCCAAGACATTTGCATCGACTTGCGCCTTGAAAGCAATGAGAAAACTCCCCCTGTATACAGTAAAAATACTCTTGCAGGCTTGGCGAAACGTTGCTGCTGTGGAAAGCAAGAATTAAGAATTCCCCCAAAGTACCGGGTTTGCTAATTAACTGCAATGAGTTTCCAAATAAAGGCCCATCATCAGCCTTCATCACGGTGTTGCTAATTATTTGTTTATAGCACAATTATTGGGGGAAAAAATACGAAACAATTGTGTAAACATCATCATGATGACCTTGTCGTAATATTCCGAGAACAGACAGTGTAGACACACACACTGTATACTCAATGTGTTTCTGAAGGTGCAATCTGAACATATTCTGAACGTAATCCAAAATGTGTACCCATTGTGTAGCTCTTCTTCTGACACACCTCTTTCTCAGCCTCACCTCGGCGTGGACAAGGGCAGCGGGGACGCCCCGGCGCCCGCTAGACAGGCCAGCGGGTGTCTGCTTTCTGCCTCCTACAGCTGCCATCCACATCATCGACACCCGCAGACTGGGGCTCACACCTCCTCGCCAATCGATGGGGATGGGGACCCAATCAGCAGCCCGGGACAAGGTTGCAGGGGGGAAGGGTGGGGAGGGTGGGTGGGAGGGTGGGTGGGTGGGTGGGTGGGTGGAGGCGGAGGGCGTACGTTGCAGGGGGCCAGCGTGTTCGATGAGAGCGAGGCTTTCGGGTGAGGCTCGAGGAGAAAACACTGGGATGATGTTAGGCGGTGGGGAAGCTGCCGACCAGGTGGCCATCAATAACACTGACATGCTAAGGTGCCGCGTGTGTGTGTGTCTGCATGCAGATGCACGACACACGTGTGCATGCATGCGTTCGCCAGGAATTACACCACCTAGTGTCTACTTGGTGCTAGGGATGGGTCAGAATAATCGATTAAATCGTTCATGATGGTCATAATCGATTATTGCATTGTAGTCGTACATTTTTGTCATCATTTTTTGTCATTTTTTTGGGGGGGAATGGGGGCTAAATTACAGCATCAAAATCAATGGAATTGTGGTCTTTACTTTTTTCATTCAAATAAACACGTCTTTTAAAATAATTTAAATTAAGCGGAACTAATGTCATGCATCAATGGTTCTATAGGGGACGTCACGTCACGGTCCTGAGGCGAATTTCCCTTCAGCGTCTGTGTTCGTCTCGCTCTAACATGTCAATGCCACGGAAATGTTCGGTCTCGGCTAACTTTGAAAAAGTAAGCGATACACTGGTAAAGTGTGAGACATGTGGGGCAAAATTGTCATATCATGGCTCCACATCCACAATGTTGTTTCATTTAAAAAACCTACACTCAAACGTCGCCGCAACGAATGAAGGGGGACCTCTCCAAAGCAGCATGGTTAGTTTTGTACTTGTTTTTTGTTTGTCTGTTCTGTCATTTTACATAGGCCTACATAGCTCAAATGTCTCATAATGCCGTGCGTGGCCGCGTGCACACTGCACATTGCCGTTAAACTGTATTTCCCCACCTTCATTGGATTGTTCTGTTAATTTCTGTAAGAAATTAATGAGAATTAATACTTGATTAAGTAACTTTTCACTACACTGCTTGTTTTTTTTGCATCCCAAGTTTGCAAATGATCAGAATCAATTAGCCTTTATGAATGTCGGCAAAAAAAGATTAATCGATTAATCGTTCATACCACCCACTGATTAATCGACCATGAGAAATGTGAGTTGTGCACATCCCTACTTGGTACATGGGCGACAACAAAATGATTTCTCTGTCAACTCCACCCAAATAAACATAAAAAGGAGAAATAAACTAAAATAACAGAGAGGGGGAAATATTAAGAGCACGACGCAATTACGGTCCTAGAGCCAACCCAAGTGCTTTCGCCCCCTGCAAAACAACACTGGGTGAAAATGCATGGTACGTCGCCATGGCAACCCCATGAGAATGGATGGACGGCTACACAGACCCGACTCTGTAACAGCGTAGCGTGTATGACGAGTGGAAGTCCGACCATAAAAACACTCCCTGCCTGTTGGAGGAACATGGGCTGCCGCTGAGCAGAGTTCCTCGCCGTGGCTGCAACACATATTTTTCTCAGATGATGATGATTATGATGACGACTACAAATGCTAAAATAACAACATTGACAAATTGACGATATTGGCAAATGTGGCTGGATGGTAACGAGCGGTTTCCATTTCTCAGCCCTGTGGTTGACTGGGTTAATTGTGGCACTCTGTCAGGCCTTCTCACGTGCAACCTTGCTGCGCAGGCCCTGCCGTTCTGCTACTAAAAAGAAAAAAAACAGATCTGCGGATGCGGGCAGGCTGGGTTCCAGGGGCCTGGTCTAAAGGGGAGAACAGCATCTAGTAGGCGTGGTGTGCGCATGCCCAGGTAGTGCACATATGATTATCATTCGCAAAAGGCTAATGCAGTGATGTGCTTCAGAGATTATAACCAATATTGTGTTGGGATTGGTGGTGGGGTTCAAATTCAGGATTTATGTAATGGCTTTGGGAATTGGTGCCATTTTCCCTTCAACAATTACTTTCCAGGTGAAATGAGTGCCACGCTATAGGCTTTTTATAATACATATTACTTACACATATACCTTACATACAGTCTGCACGATTCATCTGAAACCATCATTATGGAATCAGTCTTCATGATAAGTTTGAGCTCAGTGCGTAGTCTATTGATCCATTTTGCATCAGTGAATCTATTTGCACATGACTAAACCTGAAAAATTGCACTTTTCTGCCGTTATCAACGAATGCCTCCATTCCTGGTCCTAGGGGGGAACGTCCACCTCTCCTCTAGTGCCCTGTGTTCAGTCAGTCCCCATCAAAGGCTTGATGAGTTCAACCAGGAGAGGTGCTTACAGAATGAAGCCACAATGGGTCCATAGGGGGGCCTCGTGGAGACAGATGGGGAATGGGATTGGAAATATGAAGTTATGCTCATTTGACTGACTGACTGACTGACTGATGATTGGAATGTGCATTTTATATAAATGTTGATATTTTAGGTGTTCATCAATTTGGTAGGATCTATCTGAGCCATGCCACATAATTTCACATGTATTACCTAATTTCCTTAAAAAGCCAGGCACCAATTCAGTCTCATTTCCTTTCTAGCATGTTTGCATTTGGCTGGAACGGCCAAATGCCGTTTCAGCTTCTATTGTAATGATTAAAACATTCTTGTAATGGATGCCATTAGACTTGCCCAAAGCATTCACGTAACACAATCAATATAACCTTGGACGAAGGGGGCATCAGCTTGCATTTGGCACTTGTTGGGAAATGGGCATGGCTGATGTTCACAGAGACCATCGATAAGCCATGGAGATGCAGTCTTGCGTTCAAAAGACACAAATCAACAGGATTCCCTTGTGCTGAAGAATTCAGGCAGAATATTATATATGGAATGAAGAATCAAAATAAATTGATTTGTGCAATGAGCCTGTGGTGGCAAGACAAGACCATATGGAAAATATTCACATGGCAAATGACTGAGTGTTCCTGATCAGACAGCACCGCCTCCAGGGTCATTACACATTCACCCACAGACAGAGACACACACACACACACACACACACACACATACACACACGTGTGTGTGTGGAGACAGTGTGATGGAGGCAGCAACATCAGGGCTGCTGTTAGCTTGCAGCGCGCCGTGGCTAACGACCCGTCCACCGGAGAAACGCTCAGTCAGGCGTCAACATCAATCCTACCTTTCAACACCACGACCACCACCTCGGCCTTGGCCGCGACCTCCTCTTTGTCCGTCTCGCAGCAGCAGCTGGTCGTGGGCTCATCTCCTTCGAACAGCTGGTTCACTTCCCCCTGGATGTCTGAGGCGCTCCGGTCGCCGCCGCCGCCGCCGCTCTTGGAGACCGTAAACCTCTGGCTCATGGTGTACCCACCGGCACCGCGCCGCCGCCGCGGGGGGAGACGAGAGACGGGTATCCCCTTGGACTACCTGGGCTTCACCTCGGTGAAGGAATGCTTCCGCTGAATGGCGAACGACGCCGGGGGTCTGGGCGAGGGAGAGAGGAAAGCGCTTTAACTCTGGAACGCACCTGTACGCACCTCGTCGTGGGCAAGTTGGGTTGCGACTACTCGGTGTGGAGCTGCGGCGGCGTATTGTTGGGCGCTGCGCTGCGGGCTGATCCACAGCATCAACCGGTGTCTACGGTAGTGCCGTCCGCGTCTCTGGGTCCTAAAGCCGCCTGTTATGATCACCGGTTTACTGGAGCATTTGTATGACGATACTGTTGCACAGCCAGCGTTTTGGGGCTGATTTAGATATGGGAGACATGGGCAGGCGCCAGGGCGGCATCTTCCCGGGGGCGGCACGGGGCGCCCGAAAATAAATAGCGATTTATGCATTTTTTGACGGTTGACAATTGCGCGATGGCGCATTACGTCAATGATGTCTAGTATGTGAGCCTCCCTCTCAGACTCACTCACAGCCTCCCTCTCAGACTCACTCAGCCTCCCTCTCAGACTCACTCACAGAAGTAATAGATGGGGAGGGGGGGGGGGGGGGGGGGGGGGGGGGGTGTCAAATAGCGCACCTCTAACTTTGCAAAGTGCCAATGCAATTAGTAAAATGCCACCAAATAAAGCACAATTCATTCATAATACTTTGAATATATTGGTTTCACTGATATATCGTTGCATTTTCTTAATTAATAAAAAAGGAAAAATATAAAAAAATAACTTAACTACTTAAAGGTACTGTATGTAAGAATCACGGATTCCTTCTCATTACTGACTCCTTTGGCCGGTAAGTGAACTGCAGTCTGCTGGAGCTCTAAGTGTATTCAGAGCTCCGTGGGTTGAGACAATAATAATCAGAAACTAATGTTAGTTCTAATCATAATTAAACCTTGTACACTGTATCTGCGCTTACATGTAATTTCCTTCCTTTTTCCCGAGAAATCTGACCCGATTTAAATATAAGAAAAATCTGTCCAAAGGCTGAGAGTCGGGGAAGCTCATGTTTTAACTTCAACCACAACCTGCTCATAAACTGACAATTTAATTTGTGCTGGGGGGGTTCACAAGCTAGAACCGCCACTGTGTACGTATTTCCCCTCATATGTCAAAGGCCTATTGGCACCTTATTTAATGTGTTCCTAAGTAAATATACTAGTGGAGACTGCTTATGAAGTGATAAGACTAATGTAAATGAAAACAAACCAACTTGCAGACATTAGTATATCTATTTTGTCATTTAGTAGATGATCGTAGCCAGTGGAACTTGCAGTTTATTCAGATGCATGTAAGAGGAGGTAGGGCACCTCACACAAGTAGCCTATGTACAAGGCTATTGAACATAAAACTATATACTACTACTACTAGTATAATCTAATCTTACTCGACAGCAGTTCATCCTATCGACTTCACACTTGGTGGGTGTATTGCTGAGGACCCCACAAGGAAGTGTGGTGTCGAGTGTGAAGTTCTTTGGTGCTGTGATTCTCAAGAAAGTTGCGAGCTGCAATACCAGAGGCCTAGCGATCGGCCCGTTCCAAATAGGTACATTTTGAAAACGCACTGTGGAGTGTGTGTGTGTGTTAGGTGGCCGGTTTGTGCAGCCTCACCTGGCCCTAGTCACCAGGCAGGTTAGTCTGGGGCTGGGCACTAAGGCTTGTGGTGGAAATATAGCATATTGGTCATTTACAGGCAACATGTCTTCATCTGCATATCATTGAGGGGACTCCTGCTGTGAACAGTCACTGGCAGGAGGTACTGGGATAGGAGTTGATAGCCCTTTTGACACCAATATTTGAAACAGGAAGACCTTTTGATGTCAGTTTCAAAGGATCTGGTAATGTCAATGCAAGAAACTAAGTGTTGCTGTGATTGGAGCGTCTGTTTCAAGTGTTGCTGTGATTGGAGCGTCTGTTTCAAGTGTTGCTGTGATTGGAGCATCTGTTTCAAGTAACCCCTGTTGTGTTTGCATGATATTCAGGAAACTAATACAATTAAGGCGTCTGGAAGACAACATGAAAGGGGGCTAAGTGTTCCTCCTTTGTCAAACCAGGAATCTCATGCTGTGAAAATTGTGCTTTAAACGGTCATGTGAAGGTTGGTCTGGACTCACTCTGCTAGAGAGGAGTCTGGTGGATGCATCCATTAAAACTCTTAATTCTTACAAGTATTTTGTCTGCTTTAGACTCATTCGCCTTGGACGAAATTATTTGATAATTGCCACGACAATTTGGGGGCTCGTCCGGGATTTTAAACTTGGGAATCTTTTTTGTTGACAGAGAGATCAGAGGATACAGCTGACATACTGATAACAGAGGCACATCACTGCATGCAGGGTCAGCTAGAGGTACAATATATGCCCACAAATGATTTGCATTGTACTGCCAGAATATGTTATGAGGGGCGGTTACCAGAATTTGAACAATTATGGTTTAATGGGGCAAATACAACGCCAACGTTAAAGGGGGAAATCTTGCTTTGGAATGAGAAATGTTGCATGTTGAAAGTGTCCTCCTGTGAGGAAGTTGGAAAGTTTTATGGGGTTGCTGGTGCAGAACCACATGTGTCCCTGGCATAAAAACCCTGATATGACATGGGCCGAACTGGGGTCATGGGCTGTCAAGGGGGGTGACGCATGTGATTGGAGAGCAGATGGCCCAGAAGGACAATACTTGTGTTTGTATACTTTCTCAAGGTGTAAAGAGTGGGGTGGAGCATTCAAAACCCAACATTCAATACACCAAATGGGCAACAGCAGGGAGGAGTTTATGCTCCCACAGATGACGTTGGAGGACCCACGATTGGCTGGGGTCCCGTCCAGCCTGTGGGCTAAAAATAAATATGACTTGGGCCGCGTAAAAGATGCGGAACCCCTAGTGGTGACTCCCAAATCAGCTTGCAGGACCAGACAACCCCAGTGCAGGTTACGCCAAGAGGCAATTGATGGTATCATACCTTTGTTCAACTCAATGTTGGATGCCGGTGTGATAATTCCGTGTCCTAAATTCACCATGTAGTATCCCAATATTCCCTGTGGAAAAGGCACCCGTTTCAGGACAATCAACCTCATGGCGGTTTGTCCAAAATTGAAAAAGCTAAATGATGCAATGCATCCAAAAACACCCATTGTACCAGATCCGCACACCCTATTAACACAGGTACCTGAGAATTGCAAATGGTTGACTTAGCAAACGCGTTCTTTAGCATAATGGTGGATCCAGCAAGCCGATATTGGTTTGTTTTTGTTTGTTTTTTTATTTATGGGAAATCATACGTGGACCAAAGTGCCACAGTCTTATTGTGAATATTTTTTTTGTAGCACAAAAGGTAGAATTCCTGGGCCACACCTTCACACCAGGTGACAGGTCCCTTAACGAGGACAAGATAGAATAAATCCAAGCAAAGCCCAGTACAAAGAAACTAATTATAGGATTCTTGGAAAATACGGGCTACTGCAGACAGTGGATACCCGATTATGCAAATTTAGTACAGCCACTCCAAGACGTCACACATGGCCACGACTTGACTCTGACTGACTCCGTGACATGGACACCAGCAGCAGATGCTGCGATCATACGACCTAAACGAAACCTTATGACCCTGACTACTTCAGGTCTACCAGGCCATACAACCCTTCACACAGACGGTGGGGGAACGAGATGGGTATATGACGTCAGCTACTAATACAGAGGCATGAGGACAAGTTGCGTCCGGTTGCCTATTTTTCATCCAAGCCCAGTGGCAGCTGGTTTACCACACTTTTGAAAGGCAGTGGCAGCGGCGGCAATGGCGGTTGTCGCCAGTAGGGGCTAGTGGGCTAACTCAGAAAACATCACACCTAACAGCATCACGATTCCTGTCATATCACCACATGTTGCTGCCCATGCCTAACGTTGTGTTGCAGAGGTGTACAGGGTTAAACCCAGCCACCCTGCTGCCTACCCCCGAAGATGGGGAGCCACACGACTGTGTGACCACCATTAATGAACAGTGCACACCACGTGTGGACCTGACAGCTACACCACTGCCACCGGGGACCGAGGTATTGTATGTCGATGGTTCTAGCCGGAGACCCAACAACAGGTATTGATGCAGTGGGCTATGGCATTGCCACGCAGGACTGCGGGGTGGAATCTGTGTTGATATGCAATGAATCAACTGTAATACCTAAGGTGACCAGCAGAGGGAACTATCTAATTATATGACCATGGTGTATGTTGGTAGTGACAGAGGAACAGGAGTAGCGACAGGCTAGGTTTACGTGATGATGTTCGTTCGTACATTAAAGTTTGAGCACAAGCTCATTGTGGATTAAAACCAAGTCTCATCTTTAAGACTCGAATAACACATGGTACCAGGAGTAAACCGTTTTTGTCAAGCTTCAGTTTAACTCGAAAAAATTGATGTTTTGAAGCCACCGGAGGGACTTAAACTGGTGGGTAACGTGGACAGCAATTGGCGGTCTTTTAAGCAACAGTTCGAGTTGTATATGGCTGCCATAGGACTGGACGATGAACCTGACGCCAGGAAGATTGCGTTGCTACTTACGGTAGCGGGTCCCCAAGCCATTGAAGTCTTCAACACGTTCGAGTTCGGCGAAGATGAAGACAAAGAGAAGTACGACATCATACTGGGAAAATTCAGTGCATATTGCTCCCCACAGAAGAACATTGTGTATGAAAGGTATGTGTTCCGGTCACAGCTGCAACAGCCCGACGAAACTTTTGATTGCTTTGTGACTGATTTGAAGCTTAAAGCGCAGTCATGTGATTTTGGAAATTTGAAAGAATCTGATCCGATCAAATTGTCTATGGAATCCAAGATAAGAGGATAAGGGAGGATAAAGCAAAGGTCAGTGCAGACTGGAAGTGACTGTAAAGGACAAAAGATACAATGTACTGTACTGCTCGGTGGTGTCTCCTCAAATAAATTGGTCTCCTGGTGAGGAGAATCTACCACATCAACTGCTCAGAAGCAGTAAGTGTACACACAGGTACAGTTGAGTCCATTGTGGATCGTTACAATGACGTTTTAAAGGACTAGGATGCCTTCCATGCACATACAAAATCAAACTCAAAGAGGATGCAACTCCAGTAATCCATGCAACTTCTCCATGACTCCAATGAGTTCAAGTGGACATCGAGAAATGAGCGAGAATGGAATGCTCTCAAGATCACGCTGACAAATGCACCCGTGCTTGCGTATTATGATCCCACCAAGAGACTGAAGATTTCAACAGATGCGTCGAAGGACGGAATTGGAGCTGTCTTGTTACAGGCAGAAGGAGATAGCTGGAAGCCAGTTGCTTACGCTTCTAGGTCCATGACTAAGACTGAAACAAGATAGGCTCAAATTGAGAAGGAATGTCTTGGATTAGCTTATGGACTACATATCTTTCATTGCTATGTCTATGGGCTTCCTACATTCACAGTTGAGACAGATCATCATCCTCTCGTGCCAATTATCAAGAAAAGTCTCAATGATATGTCACCGAGGATTCAGCGGCTCATCATGAAACTGCAAAGGTATGATTTTGAGCTTATATACACACCAGGCAAGCACTTAGTGTTGGCAGATGCGCTATCACGAGCGCCAGAGATGAGTACTGCATGCTCCACTGAAAAAGAGATTGAGAATCATGTCAACATGATCGTTGAGTCTCTACCTGTGTCTCACGTTAAAGCAAAAGAGATTAGTGAAGAACAGTCAAAGACAAGGAGCTACAAACAGTGATGGAAAACATTCACAGCGGCTGGCCCAAGGGGTCCTGTCCGAAATATTATCACATTAGATCAGAGCTAAGGTGTGGCAAATGGACTGTTATTGAGAGACTGTAGAATTGTCATTCCTTAAAGTAAAAGTAAAGTAAAGTAAAAGTAAAAGTTTCTGGGAGATATAGCTTTCACATACTTGAACACAAACATGTTCCAGTATGCACCACCTCTGGCTCTGAAGCCTCCTCCTCCTCCTACACCACCACCACCACCACCACCACTACCACACATCAGTGAGGGTTTCTACACTGCATCACATTGGGCTTGTTACTAGTAGATACATGAAGGAAAGGGTTTTAAAATACTGAACCGTTCCACAGACATGTTGAATGTGAAGAACTGGTCTGACTGGGTGTGCTGACGTCATGAGAGAGACTACCAGGGCTGCACACAAATAAGTTAAGCTAGCTGTGTTGTTATGAAACCGAGCAAAACTCACTCACCATCGGCTGTCTTCTTCTTGAAAAGCGATGCCATGGCGCCTGCCGATAATCACAACTTACGGTCTAATATGTAAAAAAAATTCAAATGTCTAAGACTAAACTAAAGTGACAGCTCCTGTACTAAACAACAACACTGGGGCTTCCTGGTTGACTTTCTGTGGGCTCCGCTCTCTCGCCCTGCCTCAACCGGTTCATCACATGACTTCCCCCCCTCTGACGTCACGGCGATTCCCTTTTTTTTGTGTGCCTGCACGACCAAATGATGCGCCTACGGGGGGCGCTGTTGCGTTCTTGTTCACAACACATGTAAATATTGCGCCGACGTTTTCTAATCGAAATTTGCATTTCTAGTCAAATAGGTCAGGGGACGGAATTTACTGCCACATTTATCCAATTTATGTTTTAATTGGATGTCTATAAACTCTTGTGCTGTGCAATTGTGCTTACAATTGAGTGTATAATATATAGAAATGAGCAATGGAAATATAAAGCAGCCATATAAAAAAGAGAAAAGAAAATCATGTATTAAAAATGTGCATTAAAATAGTGCGTGTACACATCCATGGATTTTAATGATTTAAAAAATGATTTGAATGTGGTGTTTGTACAGACTACACACTGCTGCCTATTCCAAGGGGTCAGGGGTCAGATCCATCACATTCAGTCCAACCTCTGTGGCCCTACTGGAGGGGGTTACGTTTCCTTCTACAGTCATGCTGCTGGGAATCCAATTGTCTATGGAATCTAAGATAAGAGGATAAGGGAGAGGCTTTTAAGAGATGCTAAACTGACTCTGGGAGAAGCGGAAAGACTGTCATGCAAGTGAATTAGCCCAACAGCACGCAAAGACGTTTAATGAAGCAAATGCCACGGCAGTACATGACAGTGCCACGGTAGCTGTAGTCAAAAATAAGAAGATGACAAAGTATACTCCACAAATAAAAAACAGAGATGATGCAGCAGCATACTCCTGCAAACGTTGTGGTAGCAGACATGAGCCCCGGCAGTGCCCTGCCTATGGCAAAAGATGTTTGAATTGCAATGAAAAAAATCATTTTGCAAGACAGTGTTTATCAAAGGACAAGCCCAAGTCAGTGAGGCTAGTTGAAGATACTGACCTAAGTGAGACTTTCTTTGTCGGCATGGTGTCATGTAACAATGTAAAAAATGATACCATAGAGGAAAATGATAGGCACTTAGAAAATGAAGATACATGGATTGTGTCATTGCCAATTAATGGAGACTTAGTAGCGCTAAGGATTGACACAGGCGCACAAGCAAACTTGATCAGCATGACAGAAATTAAGGGCATGAAAGAAAAGTCTAAAATAATCAAGAAAACAGTGCAACTGAAAGACTACAACGGAAAAAACATAGAAAGCAAAGGTCAGTGCAGACTGGAAGTGACTGTAAAGGACAAAAGATACAATGTACTGTTCTCTGTTGTACCTGAGGGCAGGGAGTCACTGCTCGGTGGTGTCTCCTCAAATAAATTGAACCTGGTGAGGAGAGTCTACCACATCAACTGCTCAGAAGCAGTAAGTGTACACACAGGCACAGTTGAGAAAGCTTTTCACTCACTGCCTTATACTCACGTGTAAATTGTGAAGTGACAATAAAATACTTGAAACTTGAAACTTGAAACATTGTGCATCATTACAATGATGTTTTTAAAGGACAAGGATGCCTTCCATGCACATACAAAATCAAACTCAAAGAGGATGCAACTCCAGTAATCCATGCACCAAGGAGAGTTCCAGCTCCACTTCGGGAGCGCCTCAAAAAGGAACTGGAAAGGATGTGTCAGTTAAAAGTCATCACAAAAGTGGAAGAACCGACAGAGTGGGTAAACTCGATGGTGTGCGTCGACAAAAAGAACGCAAACAAAGAACTGAGAATATGCATGGACCCAGGAGATTTAAATCAAAACATAAAACGTGAGCACTACCAGATACCAAAACGGGAGGAAATTGCAAGTGAGATGGCTGGAGCCAAGTACTTCTCAAAGCTAGATGCGGCGCACTGATTCTGGCAAATCAAGTTGGATGATGAGAGCTCAAGACACTGCACATTCAATACGCCTTTTGGGAGGTATAGATTCCTGAGAATGCCGTTTGGCATAATCTCAGCATCTGAAATATATCAATGACAGCAATGGACAATATGCTAGAGGGCCTAGAAGGGGTCTGTTGCTATGTAGATGATGTGGTAATGTGGGCTCCACTCTACTCGAGCACAATGAAAGACTGACAAAAGTGCATCCAAAGAGGTGCGTGAAAATGCGACTAAAGTTAAAACCGCGCCAAATGCCAATTCGGTGTGCAAGAAATAACATTCCTTGGAGACAAGCTTTCTTCTCAAGGGGTAGAGCCAGATGAAAGGAAAATAAAAGCCATTTTAGGCATGCCGCGCCCCACAGATAAGAAAGGTGTGCTCAGAATAATGGGAATGATCAATTTGATTGGAAAGTTCATACCCAACCTATCAGTGAAAACATCAGCACTGAGAGAACTTCTCCATGACTCCAATGAGTTCAAGTGGACATCGAGAAATGAGTGAGAATGGAATGCTCTCAAGATCACACTGACAAATGCACCCGTGCTTGCGTATTATGATCCCACCAAGAGACTGAAGATTTCAACAGATGCGTCGAAGGACGGAATTGGAGCTGTCTTGTTACAGGCAGAAGGAGATAGCTGGAAGCCAGTTGCTTACGCTTCTAGGTCCATGACTAAGACTGAAACAAGATACGCTCAAATTGAGAAGGAATGTCTTGGATTAGATTGGATTGGACCCCGGGTGTGGGAGGAGTTCGGGGAGGCCATGGAACAGGACTTTCGGTTGGCCTCAAGGAGGTTCTGGCAAACTGTCCGGCGACTCGGGAAGGGAAAGCAGGGCTTGGCTCAGGCTGTGCTCAGTCGGGGAGGAGAACTGCTGACCCAGACTGAGGATATTGTCGGGCGGTGGAAAGAATACTTTGAGGAGCTCCTGAACCCGACCAGTACGTCCTCGGGGGAAGAGGCAGAGTCTGAAGACTCGGGGGAAGTCTCACCCATATCCTTGGTAGAGGTCGCTGAAGTAGTCAAAAAGCTCTTCAGTGGCAAGGCGCCAGGTGTGGATGAGATTCGCCCTGAGATGCTGAAGGCTCTGGACATTGTCGGGCTGTCGTGGCTGACACGCCTAGTCAATTGTAGCGTGGAGGTCGGGGACAGCACCTGTGGAGTGGAAACGGGGTGGTGGGTTCCCCATTTTCAAGAAAGGGACCGGAGGGTGTGCTCCAACTATCGGGGGTATCACACTGCTCAGCCTCCCCCGGGAAAGTTTATTCCAGGGTGCTGGAAAGGAGGCTCCGCCGATTGTCGAACCTCAGCTCCAGGAGGAACAATGCGTCGTTTCCGTCCTTGGCCGTGGAACAGCGGACCAGCTTTACCCTCGCAGGGTTGTTGGGGGGCGCATGGAGTTTGCACATCCAGTCTACATGTGCTTTGTGGACTTGGAGAAGGCCTATGACCGTGTCCCCCGGGAATCATGTGGGGGTACTACGGAGTATGGGGTACCAGGGCCGTTGATACGTTGCCATTCGGTCCCTGTACGAACAAAGTGCGAGCTGCGTCCGTATTCTCGGCACAAAGTCAAGCATGTTCTCAGTGGTGTGGACTCCGCCAAGGTTGCCCCTTGTCACCGGTTCTGTTCGTGATCTTCATGGACAGAATCTCAAGGCGCAGCGAGGTGAGGAGAGTGTCCGGTTTGGGGGACCTCAGAATTGCATCTCTGCTCTTTGCAGATGATGTGGTTCTGTTGGCTACATCAGACGTGACCTCCACAGCACTGCGAGCGGTTTGCAGCCGAGTGTGAAGCCGGTCGGGATGAGAGTCAGCACCTCCAAGTCTGAGGCCATGGTTCTCTGCCGGAAAACGGTGGAGTGTTCCCTCCGGGTTGGGAGTGAGTTGCTGCCCCAAGCGAAGGAGTTCAAGTATCTCGGGGTCTTGTTCACGAGTGAGGGCAAAATGGAGCGGGAGATGGACAGACAGATTGGTGCAGCGTCTGCAGTGATGCGGGCGGCTGTACCGGTCCGTTGTGGTGAAGAGGGAGCTGAGCCGGAAGGCGAAGCTTTCGATTTACTGGTCCATCTACGTTCCAACCCTCACTATGGTTCACGAGCTTTGGGTAGTGACGAAAGAATGAGATCGCGGATACAAGCGGCCGAAATGAGTTTCCTCCGCAGGGTGGCTGGGCTCAGCCTTAGAGATAGGGTGAGGAGCTCAGACATCCGGAGGGAGCTCGGAGTAGAGCCGCTGCTCCTCCGCATCGAAAGGAGTCAGCTGAGGTGGTTCGGGCATCTGATTAGGATGCCCCCCGGGCGCCTCCCTTTGGAGGTTTTCCGGGCACGTCCAACTGGGAGGAGACCGCGGGGCAGACCCAGAACCCGCTGGAGAGATTATATATCTCGTCTGGCCTGGGAACGCCTCGGGAATTGGAGCTGTCTTGTTACAGGCAGAAGGAGATAGCTGGAAGCCAGTTGCTTACGCTTCTAGGTCCATGACTAAGACTGAAACAAGATACGCTCAAATTGAGAAGGAATGTCTTGGATTAGCTTATGGACTACATATCTTTCATTGCTATGTCTATGGGCTTCCTACATTCACAGTTGAGACAGATCATCGTCCTCTCGTGTCAATTATCAAGAAAAGTCTCAATGATATGTCACCGAGGATTCAGCGGCTCATCATGAAACTGCAAAGGTATGATTTTGAGCTTATATACACACCAGGCAAGCACTTAGTGTTGGCAGATGCGCTATCACGAGCGCCAGAGATGAGTACTGCATGCTCCACTGAAAAAGAGATTGAGAATCATGTCAACATGATCGTTGAATCTCTACCTGTGTCTCACGTTAAAGCAAAAGAGATTAGTGAAGAAACAGTCAAAGACAAGGAGCTACAAACAAATGATGGAAACATTCACAGTGGCTGGCCCAAGGGTCCTGTCCGAATATTATCACATTAGATCAGAGCTAAGTGTGGCAAATGGACTGTTATTGAGAGACTGTAGAATTGTCATTCCACACAGCCTGAGGCCAGAGATACTTCGTAGGCTACACGAGGGACACCTTGGCATTGAGAAATGTAAAAGGAGAGCCAGGAACGCCGTGTATTGGCCTGGAATCAACAAGGAAATTGAAAACATGATAGGAAAATGTGAAACCAGAGCAAACAGGCAAGGGAGCCTATGTTGGTCCAAGATCTCCCCACTGCTCCTTGGGAGAAAGTTGGAACAGATTTGTTTCACTGTAATGGCAAAGACTATCTGCTAGTAATAGATTACGATTCAAACTTTCCTGAAATTGCTATGCTCACAAGTGCAACTTCCAACAGTGTCATTACTCATGTCAAGTCCATTTTTGCCCGGCATGGGATACCAAAGACTGTAGTGAGTGACAATGGTCCTTGTTATAACAGCAAGGAATGGCAACAGTTTGCAAGACAATATGGATTTCACCATGTCACTTCAAGTCCACAGCATGCACAGGCAAATGGCAAAGCTAAAAAGGGAGTGCATATCATCAAACAGCTTCTCAAAAAGGCCACAGACAGCCGGATCCTTATTTAGCTCTACTAAGCTACAGAACGGCCCCGCTTGAATGTGGGTTATCCCCAGCAGAACTGTTGATGAATCGCAAGTTACGCACAACCCTACCTTGCTATACATCAAGGAGAATGGAAACAAAAACAGCGTTATGACAAGTCAACCAAAACCCTCAGACCACTTGCCGAAGATGATGTGGTGCGTATCAAAGACCAGGATGCGTGGAACCGAAAAGCTACTGTTCTCCAGGAGGTCGGACCGAGATCATATGAAGTAAGGACTGAGGAGGGTCACGTGCTCAGAAGGAAGCGTCGCAACCTTCTCAGAACCAAAGAGACTTTCAGAGAAACAGAATGTGAAGATGAAGATGGAATTGCTTCTGTGTCACATGCAGAAACAGTGCCAGACCTGAACTCAGATGGACGTGTGCATGTGGACACAAGAGATGGTCACTCACTGTCACCTGTCTTGAGGAGATCTGAGCGTCAAGTCAAAAGACCAGTCAGACTCGATCTGTGAATCAATGGACTGAATATGTGATGTTCTCATTTTGTGGTTAAAAAAAAAAAATTGGTGATTTTTGAAGTTCATTTGTTGAAAAGAGCTTTTGGTATTAGAATGCATTGTTTAACAAGAAGAAGAAGAATATATATATATACATAAGTTGTCATGAAAAATGTTCAATCTGGTTGTTCACGATTCCAGTATCATTTACATATGTTAAGGCATGTTTTGTTCACAGCTTCAAAGGAAGGGGGATGTGTTGATGTGCAATGAATCAACTGTAATATCTAAGGTGACCAGCAGAGGGAACTATCTAATTATATGACCATGGTGTATGTTGGTAGTGACAGAGGAACAAGGGTAGCGACAGGCTAGGTTTACGTTAAAGTACATTAAAGTTTGAGCACAAGCTCATTGTGGATTAAAACCAAGTCTCATCTTTAAGACTCAAATAACACAGGCCTATACTCCATTGAACATTTTTCCTGAGTGTATTCTGAGGGCACTTTTGGGTGTCCTTCCATTTGTCTTCTCTACTGTTATTCCCTCTGTGGTTCTTACGATTCTCACTTCTCTCCCTCCCATATTGCCTTTGCAATGCTTGCTCCCAAATTCATAATGTTCTTGTAGCTGTTTATATTGCCTCCCTCCCTCCTGCTATCTCTATAGTCTGGCCCTGGGCAAGCAGACGTTTAATGTTAATGGGCTAACTACAGTGTGTGTGGTGTATATAGACAGTCAGAGAGAGATGGGGTGTGTGTGTGTGTATGTGGGGGGGCTGGGGTATGGTAGTGGGAGTCAGAGAGAGAGAGAGAGAGAGGCGGGAAACGGAAAGAGAGATAGTTCATGTGTGAAATGAGATCCCCACACAATCAGTGGGAGTCTCAACTTCACAGCACTATGGAGTGTGTTCGATTTATAAGGTGATGGCACAAATCTTTTTACACATCACTTACAAAGCAATTGCTTTAAACGCTTTAAACAATCGAAAGGAAAGATTTATGGATGGGATGTGAGTTAGGAGACAGTTGCTAATGGTACACTAACTATATGCTGACTATATAGCTTGGCACAACACGGATGCCAAATATGGCGTAATTGGAAAAGGTCTTCAAGGCTAATGCTGTACCCAATCCAGAAAAGGACCACCGATAGGTTAGTTAAACCTGAAATGGACCAGTTCATTTCAAATCAAATACAGACCTCAAATTTGAATGCAATGAGATGCAATGGTGGCCGAGTGGACCGTTAACTAACACCTCCATCACTTCAGGCCTGTTTCCGACTGCCTTCAAGACCGCCAGAATCAAGCCACTCCTTAAGAAACCCACCCTGGACACCACCGACGTCCGACACTACAGACCTGTGTCTCTCCTATCATTCCTCTCCAAAACCATAGAACGTGCTGTCTCCACCCAACTATCATCCTATCTCTCCGAGAACAACCTGCTGGGGGAACACCTCCAATTTGATGAAGCACCTTTTGGCGAGTCACGGTATGAACCTGAAGGCCGAAGCATGCACAGTGTTCGACCCTTGAAATCGTCAAGCCCAGTACCAAGCACCTCAGCCCAGTACCAAGCAACTCAGCCCAGTACCAAGCACCTCAGCCGGTGGTGTGGGAGACCCCGACGACGAGACGATTGACGAGGATTCCAGCCGCATTTCCTCATGTTAGTAACGTAACGTTAACGATGCAAATCTTGAATTTATAAATTAATCAACGTTTTTACGTGTTTACGGTTACATACGTTAATAATAAATAAATTAATTAACTAATTAATTAATGAACGTAATATATATTATTATTGCAGTAGTGACCCCATTCACCTTGGCCAAGAAGGGAACCTTAACAAAAGAGAAGGTGGAAGAATGCCACAGGGCTGTGACCAGATTTGTGGTCGAGGGACTGCATTTTTTTGTCCACGAAATCTCCATGGTTCAGGTAAGTAATAAATACCATATCCATTGTTTTTAGGTAATTGCATTATGTGAAAATAATATTTGTTTATTTTTAGTGTGTATAATCTAGATATGTGCCATTAAGACAAATAAGACTAATACACATCCTTACATTTCTTTAATACAGAGAGATGACCAGTGCCCTTAATCCTCGCTAGCGCCCCCCGTCCAGGGATACTCTGATGAATACCCTCATTCCTGCATGGTACTCTGTTGAAAAACAGAATGTTGTTCAGGAATTGGCACAAGTGATTAAGGCTGCTATTACCTGTGATGGGTGGACCAGTGTGGCACAGGACCATTATTTGACAGTCACTGTGCACTACTTTTCAATTGCTTTGTTTGCTGTTATTTGCTCTTATCTATTATTAGTAGTTGTACTGTTTTACATATTTATTGTTTATTTGTAGATATTGTTCATTTAATATTTATTAGTTATGTTTAATAGTGTTTTGTATTTGATTGCAATTGTAGTGTTAGAGTGAAGAGTTAATATATTGTTCAATTGTTTTGCCTTTGCAATAAAAAAAGACATTCTTTAATGTTGTTGTTTGCTCTTTATTTTAAAGAAGGTATCGGTTCTGGCACCGTTTTGGCACCGGTATCGTTTTAAAAGTATCGGTTTGGCACCGGTATCGGATAAATCTAAACGATACCCAACCCTAACGGAGACGGCCCTGCTTGCAGTATCAGAGTCCCTTCGCGACGCCAGAAGCTCTTCCCTCTCATCCGTGCTCATCCTCCTTGACCTGTCCGCTGCTTTCGACACAGTGAACCACCAGATTCTCCTCTCCACCCTGGCAGAGCTTGGCATCACTGGAACTGCGTTATCCTGGTTCACTTCCTACCTGACAGATCGCACTTATCAGGTCACATGGAATGGCTCCCTGTCCAGACCCTGCACCCTTGACCCCAAGGCTCAGTACTGGGACCCCTTCTGTTTTCTTTATACATTAGATCTCTCGGCTCTGTAATCACATCCCACGGCTTCTCCTACCACTGCTATGCTGATGACACCCAACTGTTTCTTTCCTTCCCCCCCTCAGACACCCACATCGCAACACGCATCTCAAAATGCCTGGCCGACATCAGCAGATGGACGACCGCCAACCACCTGAAGCTCAACCTCGACAAGACTGAGCTTCTCTTCATACCGGGTAAAGACTGCCCTCAGATGGACCTACTTGTCACCATCGAGCACCAGCCCGAGCACTCCGCTCGGCAACTTCTGCCAAACGACTGGTACCGCCTTCACTAAAAACAGCCAAACATCGCTCTTCCAAGTCCCAACTCTTCACGGTTCTGGCTCCTCAGTGGTGGAATGAGCTCCCGGCTCATGTCAGGACAGCCGAGTCGCTCGCCAGCTTCCGCAAGAGACTCAAGACCCACCTGTTCAGAGTTCACCTGGACTCTACATAACCCCCCCCAGCACTAACCTGCGTGTTTATATGTCTTAACACTTATTAATGGCACTTAGCATTGTTGTTCGTTCTCAGATGTTGTAGCATGCTTAGAATTGCACGCCTGCCCAGCTACTTATGCAGGCAACTTGGCAATTATGAAACTCGTTCTATTCGTCTCGTAAATATGAATGCTCGAAAACAGCTCTATTCTTATCTTCAGGTACCACAGTGATATATTGCTGCCTCTCCTTCAACAAATGTACTCTTTGTAAGTCGCTTTGGATAAAAGCGTCTGCCAAATGCCCTAAATGTAAATGTAAATGTAGTGCTGTTGTGGGTAGGATGGAGCGCAGTCTGCGGCTCATCAGGAGTTGGGCTGGAGATTTGAGGCCATTGACCGGTGTGTTCCTGTACTCCAGCAGGCCGAGGTAGGGATCTTTCTTGTCTTCTCTGGCCTTTGTGAGGATCTGCTTTACAGTCTGAACGGTCTTTTCGGCCAGACCGTTGCTCTGGGGATAATGTGGGCTCGATGTGACGTGCCTGAAACCCCAGGACTCGGCAAACTGTTTGAATTCATGTGAGCTGTAACATGGCCCGTTGTCGCTGATGACTTGTTCTGGTATGCCATGTCTGGCGAACACTGCTTTCATTTTGTGGATGACGGTGGCTGTAGTGATGTTGTGCAGGCGTTCAATTTCAAAGTACCTGCTGAGGTAGTCACATATGACGAGGTAGTTCTCAGAGTTCCAGGAGAATAAATCTGTTGCTACAGTCTGCCATGGATTCTCTGGGATTGCCTGTGAGAGCATGGGCTCCTTTGTGTTGGCATTATGGTGTGTTTGGCATATGTCACACTTCCCTACTGTTGCCTCTATCTGTTGACCCATGCCTGGCCAAAACATTATGTCTCTTGCTCTGTGTTTGCTTTTCTCCACCCCAAAGTGTCCTGTATGTATGCGCTGTAGCATGTCTGCTCTGAGCTTGTGTGGAATGATTATTTTCTCACCCTTTAGGAGGATACCATCAGCCTCTGTGATTTCATCACGGTGGTTCCAGTATTCACTGATTCGTGGGTGACTGTTTCCTTGTCTCCGGCCAGCCTGACCGAATGACCTGTTTGAGGGAGGACAGCTGCTCGTCCTGAGCTGTGGCTGCCTTGATGTCCTCTAGCCTGTCTGCACTCACCGGAGCTGCGCTGATGACGGTGTGTACCTGGGTCTCCATAGCCTCAGATAGTGAACTGTCCGTGTCATTCATGGATTTTCTTGACAGCGTGTCGGCCACAGGGATCTCTTTGCCTGGTCTGTGGATGAGGGTTATGCTGTATTTCTGCAGCGCGAGTATCATGCGCTGTAAACGCGGTGGTGCTAGGGCTAGTGGCTTGCGGAGTATTGTCTCCAGTGGCTTGTGGTCTGATTCCACGAGTACTTGTTTTGAATATTTTCTCAAAGTATGAATGGGAATGTATGAAAAATGTTTGAATGAGTGACTAGGGAAGAGTTGCAATGCTTGAAGGTGGGGATTTGAATGTATGAATTGCTGGTGTATATGAAGAGACTGTATATGAAGAGGTGTTGAATTTGAATGTGTATTACTAGCTATAATGTATGCAAGATGTAGAATAGTTATATGTTTGAATGAGGTTTGTCGCTGAAAGTAGAAATAAGTAGAATATGTTATTGAAAAGCTGATGCTAGACTGAATTGCTGGTTTGAATGTGGAGCTGAAGGACTATGAAGAAATGAACAATTTCCGGGTCCAACTTGAACGCACCATTAATGCGGAAATGCGTCGTCATTGTTGTGGTGTAATTTAATAAGCTAATTTAATAGAAAGAGTTCATTTGAAGCCCACACACTTGGACACTACATTAGTGCCAGCATTATTTGGACTGTTTCCTTACTTTTGGATGAGTTTTGTAGCTGGCGCCATTTAGGCGCCAATCAAAATGGTGTCAAAATGCCGTCTGTGTTGGCTCCAGAATGTTGTAGAACGTTCAATTCTGCTTGAAACAGAGTGGCTGGACTCTTGTCACTCCGAGGCTCATAAATCCAAAAGTATAAGTCCGTTTGTTTCCATAGTGTATATGTGTATATATATATGTGACCGTCACAACTGTACCTACGTTATGATGTATAGATTATGTATGTGGAGGGCGGGATGGCAGTTTTAAAAATATAAATATATATTTTTTTCATCTGCTCTACACTAACGGTGACGTCACCCACTCTAACCAGCGCAATACACACCCATGTTAAAGTGTCTCAGGAGCTGAAAAATGTTTGAACTGTAATTGTGTAAAAAGTATGAATGTTATGAAAATTGAAATCATGTGTGAATTCATCCAAGTGTCCTGAACGTTTTAATGTTTGAATGGAGTTTCTACCTGAATGTATGAATGAATGGGAAGAGGTTGAATATGAGTGGGTTTGGAAAAATGTTGAACATTCCCCCCCATTCATTTCAATGGGGAAAAATTGCTGGAAAATGTTGAATATTTCAGAAAGTATGAAGGGTATGAATAAGAAAAGATATAGCTCACGATTCCTAATTAAGCTGAATCTTTTAAACTTTGAACAGAGTTTCTACGTTGAAATCAAGTGTTGCTGTGATTGGAGCGTCTGTTTCAAGTGTTGCTGTGATTGGAGCATCTGTTTCAAGTAACCCCTGTTGTGTTTGCATGATATTCAGGAAACTAATACAATTAAGGCGTCTGGAAGACAACATGAAAGGGGGCTAAGTGTTCCTCCTTTGTCAAACCAGGAATCTCATGCTGTGAAAATTGTGCTTAAAACTGTCATGAGAAGGTTGGTCTGGACTCACTCTGCTAGAGAGGAGTCTGGTGGATGCATCCATTAAACACTCTTAATTCTTACAAGTATTTTGTCTGCTTTAGACTCATTTGCCCTGGACGCAATTATTATCGGATAATTGCCACGACAGGCTGCACACCTGTGATGCATTGCCTAATCAATGCACACAGGTTAAAGGCTGATACATACTCCGCGAGAAGCGAGAACTTCGTTCTCGCACCCATGGCTGTGAGAACAAGAACAAAGTTCTCGCAGCCCTGGACATTTCATACTCCGCGAGAACTCAAGTGCAGAACTCCTGGGAAGTCCTCAAAGGCCCCGCCCACAGCAGCACATGTCACGTACGCTATGCAAACTTCCGCGCCGGCGGAAAGCGCACTTCAAATTGACCAATCACACAATAGTTCTCAGACACGACGCGAGAACAAAGTTCGGCCCGGCTGATGTTTCGAGAACAAGCTGCGAGAACTCCTGACCTAGGGCTGCGAGAACAAAATGACGTCATTTTGTGGGCGGGGCCCTAGGTGCGAGAACAAAGTTCTCGCTTCTCGAGTATGGAGCAGCCTTAACCCAGCCATCACCACACACACACTCAAGAACAATGTTAGCGCTCTCCTTGAGTGTGTGTGGTGATGGTAGTTTAACCTGTGTGTATTGATAAGCCATCCAGCCCCTGACTACAGGCACATTACTAGTTATAATAATATTAAAAATGTCAAATATAAATGTACAAATGCTCAGCGTGCTACAGCAAGCACTACAGGAACAATAATTGAATGAGCTGAACAGGACAAATGAACATACAAGTCTATTGAGAATATGTTGGTATGAGCTTGGTTAGGCAGTATACAACACGGATCACTTATAATTTATTTAATGAAAAAAGTAGAGGATTTATGTTGAAAATGCATTGGAAGCACTCCATGAGCCTGATCTCATTGCAATAACTTGCACTTGATGGGGATATGAGACGAGCAAGAAAGCAATTTCCAAGTTACAGTGAAGACAACCTAACTGTGTCCTTTCCACAATCAGCCAGGTTAGCGCCTAGCTTATTGTCGCCTTCAGCAGTCCAACATCACGCATGACAGCTTTGATGTTTCTTTGTCTAATTCAACGAAAGAAACCTACTCTTTTCCTAAATGAAATATTTGAATTAATGTGTTTTCCCAATAGAAATGGCATGCCCATTTCAATAGGGAAGATTACAATTTTTACAATGAAATGAGAATGTTTCTATGAGAATCTCATTATTTAGCACCAAGTTGTCTCATGTGTCCAATTTTTGTTGGTCAAATATGAACTTTGTTATTCACTGAAACACAGATGTGACTCGCTTACATTGAGTACAGACACACGATCATGTTTTGGTGCTATAGTGAGTCAATGAACTAATTGCATACTATAGATTTCAACAGAGGTGATAATCATTACTTGAACATATGCAGTGATTTTTTGTTTTAGATGACAGTGAATGAAACACTGTGTCACCTTCAGACACACAGCCAACAACTGTTTAAATGTGCAGCATAGCATCAGTAACAGTAGAACCGTATGATGTGAACGTTATGATGTACATTTATGGGGCATTTTTAGGAGCTCATCCACGGTTAATCAGTTGCGGCACTGTTGACATTCTTCAGAATTTGAAAAGGCTTGATGGAAAACACTGCCTCTACAAACACCAACATCAGCCCACTGTGCCATAGGTTTACTCGTTGGTGGTTGTTGGCTGTTGTCAGATGAAGTTTCTTGTTGATACACTGTTTGAAGTCTAATCTTGTCTAATTGTGTGTGTGATAGATCATTTTATATTCCAATAATATAAATACATTTAATTGTTTTCTCTAGTCGGGTACTGTACTACTACTGTCAAAAAATTATAGCAGTATTGTCGTGCTGACTCAATTCTAATTACTTACAACTACTAATATTTTAACATGACAATTCATAATTATTATGGAAAGTAAACAACAGCTTGTGAGCTACACATTTCAATTTTTCAATGATTAGGACATATACTTTAAATGTAAATATGGTGTCGGAATGCAGGGGGGAAAGCATCGAAATAGAGAGGCAGGATCCCCCCAGACCCCCGTAAAGAGGTCTAGGCTATGGCCCAAAGGTCTTCAAATCCTAGAAACATCCCCATGTGTGTGTGTGTCTGTGTGTGTGTGTCTGTGTGTGTGTGCGTGCGTGCATGCGTGTGTGCGTGCGCACGGAAATGGAAATCACTTTCTTACATTCAAAAGGATTTGAAGCCTGCCGACATGACTTCAAGGTCAGAATCAGCAACAGCAGTTGATTGTGAATTAAAAAATACATCCCATAAAACAACATAACATATCCCAATTAATTGATTTTGGTGGTTTTTCGGCCAACTAGATGGGGTTATTAAGCCTTTGATGCAATTTTTTCAGTTTTAGTGATTGTGAATGATGTGTTTGGATCTTGATGAATAATAATGATCCTTATATTCTGTATCAAAGTCTGTTCCCACTTGTTTATTTTGGAGGCATCAAGGCCGCCCAAAAGTCATATTTGCATAGTGGGCTAATGTGATAGCTGGCTGACTGGGAGGCACCATGTATCTTAGAAACAATTGGTCAGTGCTATAAACATAAAATAGACCAAATTCAAGAGGCACTAACCTCTAATCCCACGATGAAGACTGCGTATATTGTTGTGTTCTTGAGTTTGCTTGCACTTGGCCGGGCTGCAACTCTGGCATGTAAACAACTTCAAAAACCAGTGGAGACGAGACAAGAAGTGAGTGTCTCTTTTATCATCATAATGTGTTTAGTCTGTTGATCATGTGATATATACCAAACAATGTAATTAAACCATAGCCATGATGACAAGTCAAATGCACCATGGCTATTTTGTTATATGGTTGTGCATCCAATATTTGGTTGCGCCTCCATTATTCTTATACTATTTATTTTGTTAATTCTCATGTAGTTTACCCCTAACATATTATTGTGTTATTGAAGAGATCATTCCAATAGATTATCGCCGAAACCAATACATGTGCAATATTTGTGCAAGTGTGATGAAATTAACTCTTCTGATTCAGGGCAAGCTACGGTACAGCTCAACAATTGAGCAACAACATACTCTAGAAGTTGCATACATAAAGATTACTGATGGACAAACATTTTATTTAAAAAAAGCCTTTGTCAAAAGTTGTTATTATGAAAAATAAATTCATTAAATTTTTTACTTCAGTTGTTGTCCCCCAAAATAGAGACACACGTTTACTTCTGTGAGATCATTCTGATACAATGCAGTCTCTTTATAAATGTTTTAACAAATAATATATGAAATAAAATGGCTTGAGAAGAATTTAGAAGTAATAAAATGTCTCACCTTTTTCTTTTGATATATTGTAGCTGACTGGGAAATGGTACGTGGTAGCCTCCAGCTATGAAGACTGTTGGTATTCAATAGCATCACATCTATTAGCTGACTCTTATGTGATAACTGTCACAGCAAACGACCAACCAAACCATTATAACATGAATGCTACCTTGATAACGTAAGTAACTTTCAAAATCGCGAAGAAAGCCGAGTCGTCAGTTGGGTTTTGTTGACATTGTAATGAAAGGTAATTGACCCAATATAACTACTCACTAGGAACTCATTCTGCTTGACCTTTGAAGAAAATGTGCACTATACAAATAACAGTCATCTTGAAGTTGGTAAATGGTTTTGGTAATTTATTTCAATAAAAACAATAAAATCAATATAATGCAGATGGTAGTAAGCTTACACTCTCGTTATATTCTCTGTATTGTGACTTATGTATAGCTGGGGATATTCCAGCTGACATTCTGCAAACGAGTTGTCCTGATTGTCTTGTCCTGAAGAATGAACATGTCAATGATTTCATGCTCCTAAGTAAGTAAGAACGCCAGAAGGAAATAGCATCATATGAAGGCCATGAATTAGTTCAGTTAAAGGGCTCCTATTATACCACCAGGTGTGACATCATCAATGAGTGTACACCCAGATATATGCTGGATAGATCAGCCCAACATTTGCCCAGTAGTCCGCTGTAGGCTGGTAGGCTATTTATCCAGCAAACACCTGGGTGGACCCAGATGTATGCTTTTAAAGGAAAGGGTAAAAAACTTCTTGTCCTTGTTATAATGTTATGAGGATAAAACGATTATGCAAAATGTATGATGTGAAAAATCTTTTTCCTACCAGGTAAAAGAAAGCAACTCAATGCAGATGAACTGCAGGAGTTTGAGACACAAGTAATGTGTTATGGTGGCAAAAAAACAGATGTCTTCAAAATAAATGGTATCTGTTTTTTTTTTAAAGAATTCCAGAGAAAATCCATTCAAATCATATGATGTGTTTCATCGTAACAATAAACACAATAAACGCATCCACATGGAAAAGCTAGTTAATGTTAATGCTTAATGCTATGCATTTAAACTGTTAGGTGTTGTTGGCTGTGTGTCTGATGGTGACGGTGATGCTTTTTCATTCACTGTCACCTTATCTAAAATTACCTCATATATTCAAGTAATGACTGTAATTAACTCATTACTCACCATCTGCACCAATCTGGTGCAGATGGTCTGTCTGTACTGTACTGTAGTGTAAGATTGTTTTAAGATGGATAATTGTGCAGTGTGGTGGATGACTTTTATATAAGACATCCCCATTCATTGCATGTCATTGTGCGATAAAATGTGTATTTTAACATTTGTAATGTCTTTGTACTTTTTTTTTTTTACCACAGAGCCAACAGAGTGCATTATGATTGACAAAGGCTATGCTGAAGAGATGGACTACAAGGACAGCATGCAATTTTTCAAAAGGATCAAGTGCATGGATTTGGTCAAGTGCATTTTAAACAAATTGACTGATTTGTGGGATATAACTTCCTGGCTATGAATACATTCTGACTGTCCATGTTTCAATCACTAACAAATATTTGTCCAACATAAGTTGGACACATTGAGACAATGCGAATAAAAAAATTAATGGACAGCTTGATAATGAAATCACTGCCAAGTAATTGCCAAGTAAATCACAATGTTAATAAAATCTAACTGTCAATTGAAATTGACTTGTTATTTGTATTAAATAACCATTGGAATGGATTGGTATTCCAGTCCATTTGTGTAAGAGAGGCTTTTCAAATGTCAAACCAGTCATGCCAGAAGTCAGAAGTTTGCCACTTTAATGAGCTAGGAGCTAGTTGTCACAACACGGCATTGTCAACAAACCATGGAAAGAACACTCTTCCATATGTCTTTATGAAGACTTATGGGAAAGTGGATTGTAGTAAAGAAAAAATATACATCCACTACGAGACCAGTGGTTAGAACAGGGTTAATCATAACTTGGGTCATGCCAAGCATAAGTATATGGTAGCAGCCACCTGGCCAACTAATTTCCGAATCGAAAGCTAAATAATGAATTACATGCTCAATATCTACTACACTTTCAATCAGTGTGCTTGTTTTGCTTTGAGATTATCTCTTGGTGAAATATGCCTCTACTTTGAACCAGCAAACTAAATGCTATCATAACAATAATAGAAAGGGGGATGCTAGTACAACATCACAAAGGCATTATGCAGGAAGGTAATTAGGACATGTTTGACACTGCATAGGCTTATACTTGCTGTCAGAAAATGACCCCCCTTGCTAACTCAGTGGCATTATACATTATGGTGCACAACCACCGGAATTCCATAGGCCGATATTGAATATAAAGCAACTTGCCAATTTCCAAAAAGCATGATACAGTACTTGATTATTATTCAGCCACACCAAGTTGTAAACTCCGATTTTTATTCTCACATGTCGAATTGGTGTTGGACAAATATATGAGCTATGTCAATGATTGAAACACAGATCAATCAAAACATATTTATGGATAGTATTTGCATCTTGCAAAAATCCACTTATTCAATTTAAGTTCGGAAAATGCAGTTGTAGAAATCCATTGGCTGCATCTTTTTGAAAACCCAGTAGAAATATTGCTTGGATGCATTGTAGTCTGTCAGGGTGTTGATGCATGATGATGACGGTTCTGTGCAAAGACATGAAAAATAATAAAATACACATTTTATAAAACAATAACATGAACTTGATGGGGATTGCTTCTATGGAAGTCGTCCACCACACTGTGCTCCATCTTAAAACAAGCTTACATTGAGTACAGTCGTAATCATGTTTTAGTGCATAAAAATAGTGTAAATCAGGTCATTTATTTACAATAGATTTCCACAGAGGAAATAGAGTCATTACATGAGCATATGAGGTTATGTTAGATAAGGAGGCAGTGAATCACCATCAGACACACAAACAACAACACCTTAAACAGTTAAAATGTGCAACATTGTATCACTGACAGTAGAACCTGGAGTTTCCATGTAAATGTCAGTGTTAGAATGAAACACATTCAATGATTTCAATGGATTTTCTATGGAAGTTTCGATGGAAGTCTTTTAAAAAATGGAAGAACACTCACTTCAAAATGTACACTTACTTACCATTTACTTCAAAGACATCTGGCTTTTTGCCACCATAACACGCTACCTGTGTCTCAAACTCCTTCAGTTCATCTGCATTGAGTTGCTTTCTTCTACCTGGTAGGAATCCGATAGATTTGACATCATACATGTAGTCAGCTTTTTTTACCCTAATAACAAAGACAAGAACTTCAACTGTGTCTACTTATAATATAATTGTATTACCTGGTGGCATGAAACATGGTATCCTCGCTTTTACCTTTTCATTTAACTGAAATGATTCATGGCCTTCATGTTATGGTATTTCCTTTTGGCATTCTTACTTACTGAGGAGTTTGATATCCTTGCCGTCTAACTTCTTCAGGACAAGACAATCAGGACAACTTGTCTGTAGAATGGTAGGTCCATTAAACCCAGCTTCAATACAGAGAATATAAAGAGTAGAAAGATTACTACCATATATATACAGTGTATGTAAATATGCATATATACAGTATATAGTGAAATTAGACCAGTGATATTAGATTAAATTATTTATGAAACCATTTACCAAAACGAAGACGACTGTTGATTTCATAGGACATCTTTACTTCAAAGGTCAAGCAGTAATTGTTCCTAGAAAGTGAGCAGTCAAACTTGTTCAAAACGTTCCTTACAATGTCACACCAAACAAAACCCAACTGACGAGTCAGCTATTTTAGCAAAGTTACTTACGTTATCAAGGTAGCATTGATGTTATAATGGTTTGGTTGGTCGTTTGCTGTGATAGTCATCACATAAGAGTCAGCTAATAGATTTGATGCTATTGAATACCAACAGTCTTCATAGCTGGAGGCTACCACGTACCATTTCCCAGTCAGCTACAATATATCAAAAGGAGAATGTGAGACATTTTACTGTTTTCAGGACTTCGTACAGCATTTTTGTAAATATATATTTCCATTCACAATTGTGTGATTATTATGAGATTAAAGAACACATTTTCCTTTCACAAATTATAATAAATAAACTATATTATACACAATTACTTTTTTATTATAGTGATTGTGTATTTTATTTTAAGAGACTGCATTGTATCAGAATGATGTGTCTCTATATTGGGCAAACAACTGAAGCAACTTTTGATTCATTTAGTTTTCATAGCAACAACTTTTTTTGCTCACAAAGGTTTTTGTAATAAAATATCTATCTGTAATCTTCATATGCAACTGATAGCATTGCATAGGGACTTTGTTGTGGCTAAATTGTTTAGCTGTTTATCCACACGTCCTGTAGCTTGCCTTGAATCAAAATAGTGTATTACGTTCCATTAAATTTGCACATACAGTAAGACTACAATAGTTAATAATATAGCAATAGTTTCTAATTGGTGTTTGGGATAATCTGTTGGGATGTTCTCTTCAATAACACGCTGATTAGGGGTAAACTACATGATAAAAACATTTATAAAAAGAAAAAACAAAAATGGAGATGCAACCAAATATTGGATGCACAACCATATAGCAAGATAGCCTTGGTACATTCGGCTTGTCATCATGGCTATGGTTTAATTACATTGTTTGGTATATATCACATGATCAACAGACTAAACACATTATGATGATAAAAGAGACACTCACTTCTTGTCTCGTCTCCACTGGTTTTTGAAGTTGTTCACATGCCAGAGTTGCAGCCCGGCCAAGTGCAAGCAAACTCAAGAACACAACAATATACGCAGTCTTCATCGTGGGATTAGAGGTTAGTGCCTCTTGAATTTGGTCTATTTTATGTTTATAGCACTGACCAATTGTTTCTAAGATACATGGTGCCTCCCAGTCAGCCTACTATGCAAATATGACTTTTGGGCGGCCTTGATGCCTAAAAAAATAAAGTGACAACATAGATTGGCTTTGATACAGGATGAATATTATTAATCAAGATACACATCTTTCACAATCACTAAAAATGAAAAAATTGGGATCATATTAGATGTGTTTGTATTGAGCATGAAATCATTTTGTGAATTTTGGATGGAAGTGATTTCCATCCGATCCCCCAGAATTTTCTATTTTGATATATGCACCGTGTTTACATTCAAAGGCCTACATGTCTTAATCAAAGAAACATTGAAATGTGTACCTCAAAGGCAGTTGTTTACTTCCCAGATAAATTAGTGATGTTACAAATATTCATAGCTGATAGTAATGATACTAAAATTGAGTAGAAGCAGAATACTTCACACTGCTAACATTCAAAATGTATTGACAGTACCAGGTTAGAGAAAAACAAATGTATTCATGTTTTAATGACAAACATTAACATAACAAGTGTCAAGTGTCTACATTATTATATACAACATTATCAACAATTTTCAGATACAGTTCATGCAGTAAATTGGAAAAACATGAACTCTGTGCATATGTATACTCTCTCTCTTGCACGCTTACAAAATGTGTGCATGCCAATTAGTGTGAAGTAGATCTGCTGCTTGAATGACACACAGAAGACAGAGAGTGATAAAAGAGTGATAAAAGCATCACACATAGATTACTGATCCAAGTCAAAGTGCAATCGAAGGTATCTATCAAACTCTGTCAAAGTCCTTTTTCTCTGCCATTGTTATCTTAGTTATGTGTGGAGTCCAGGCCATTGGGAGCACCGGGAGTTTTCCTGGTGGCCTGGCCAGCTAAATGGCCCACACGTTGCAGATTGAAAAATTGCCTGCAGTCAGGCCAGTGAACTAGAAGCGGGCCAGGTCAGTGAACTAGAAGCGGGCCAGTGAACTAGAAGCGGGCCAGGCCAGTGAACTAGAAGCGGGCCAGGCCAGTGAACTAGAAGCGGGCCAGGCCAGTGAACTAGAAGCGGGCCAGTGAAGACTAGAAGCGGGCCAGGCCAGTGAACTAGAAGCGGGCCAGGCCAGTGAAATAGACTTCCTTTTTAAACAATTAACAAGATCATTCTTTGCTGTTTTACAATGGCTAAATAAGCTTTTCCATTAGGATAACAGTAGCTCTGGTTATCTTCATCATCAATTGAGGATTAAACACCGGAGTATGTGAGCGGACATATTTAAACCCCATCTTCTGGTACAGGGCAATAGCAGCCGTTTGACTGGAGGTGGTCGTCAGGGCAACCTTGGACATCCCCCGCTGCTTGCAGAAGTCCACCACTGTCTGAGTCATTCTGGAGCCCAGGCCCGTCTGGCGCACGGCAGGCGAGAATG
>PIJE02000364.1:368838-390757 GCA_002895965.2 Coryphaenoides rupestris
TATACTTGCTGTCAGAAAATGACCCCCCTTGCTAACTCAGTGGCATTATACATTATGGTGCACAACCACCGGAATTCCATAGGCCGATATTGAATATAAAGCAACTTGCCAATTTCCAAAAAGCATGATACAGTACTTGATTATTATTCAGCCACACCAAGTTGTAAACTCCGATTTTTATTCTCACATGTCGAATTGGTGTTGGACAAATATATGAGCTATGTCAATGATTGAAACACAGATCAATCAAAACATATTTATGGATAGTATTTGCATCTTGCAAAAATCCACTTATTCAATTTAAGTTCGGAAAATGCAGTTGTAGAAATCCATTGGCTGCATCTTTTTGAAAACCCAGTAGAAATATTGCTTGGTTGCATTGTAGTCTGTCAGGGTGTTGATGCATGATGATGACGGTTCTGTGCAAAGACATGAAAAATAATAAAATACACATTTTATAAAACAATAACATGAACTTGATGGGGATTGCTTCTATGGAAGTCGTCCACCACACTGTGCTCCATCTTAAAACAAGCTTACATTGAGTACAGTCGTAATCATGTTTTAGTGCATAAAAATAGTGTAAATCAGGTCATTTATTTACAATAGATTTCCACAGAGGAAATAGAGTCATTACATGAGCATATGAGGTTATGTTAGATAAGGAGGCAGTGAATCACCATCAGACACACAAACAACAACACCTTAAACAGTTAAAATGTGCAACATTGTATCACTGACAGTAGAACCTGGAGTTTCCATGTAAATGTCAGTGTTAGAATGAAACACATTCAATGATTTCAATGGATTTTCTATGGAAGTTTCGATGGAAGTCTTTTAAAAAATGGAAGAACACTCACTTCAAAATGTACACTTACTTACCATTTACTTCAAAGACATCTGGCTTTTTGCCACCATAACACGCTACCTGTGTCTCAAACTCCTTCAGTTCATCTGCATTGAGTTGCTTTCTTCTACCTGGTAGGAATCCGATAGATTTGACATCATACATGTAGTCAGCTTTTTTTACCCTAATAACATAATAACAAAGACAAGAACTTCAACTGTGTCTACTTATAATATAATTGTATTACCTGGTGGCATGAAACATGGTATCCTCGCTTTTACCTTTTCATTTAACTGAAATGATTCATGGCCTTCATGTTATGGTATTTCCTTTTGGCATTCTTACTTACTGAGGAGTTTGATATCCTTGCCGTCTAACTTCTTCAGGACAAGACAATCAGGACAACTTGTCTGTAGAATGGTAGGTCATTAAACCCAGCTTCAATACAGAGAATATAAAGAGTAGAAAGATTACTACCATATATATACAGTGTATGTAAGTATGCATATATACAGTATATAGTGAAATTAGACCAGTGATATTAGATTAAATTATTTATGAAACCATTTACCAAAACGAAGACGACTGTTGCTTTCATAGGACATCTTTACTTCAAAGGTCAAGCAGTAATTGTTCCTAGAAAGTGAGCAGTCAAACTTGTTCAAAACGTTCCTTACAATGTCACACCAAACAAAACCCAACTGACGAGTCAGCTATTTTAGCAAAGTTACTTACGTTATCAAGGTAGCATTGATGTTATAATGGTTTGGTTGGTCGTTTGCTGTGATAGTCATCACATAAGAGTCAGCTAATAGATTTGATGCTATTGAATACCAACAGTCTTCATAGCTGGAGGCTACCACGTACCATTTCCCAGTCAGCTACAATATATCAAAAGGAGAATGTGAGACATTTTACTGTTTTCAGGACTTCGTACAGCATTTTTGTAAATATATATTTCCATTCACAATTGTGTGATTATTATGAGATTAAAGAACACATTTTCCTTTCACAAATTATAATAAATAAACTATATTATACACAATTACTTTTTATTATAGTGATTGTGTATTTTATTTTAAGAGACTGCATTGTATCAGAATGATGTGTCTCTATATTGGGCAAACAACTGAAGCAACTTTTGATTCATTTAGTTTTCATAGCAACAACTTTTTTTGCTCACAAAGGTTTTTGTAATAAAATATCTATCTGTAATCTTCATATGCAACTGATAGCATTGCATAGGGACTTTGTTGTGGCTAAATTGTTTAGCTGTTTATCCACACGTCCTGTAGCTTGCCTTGAATCAAAATAGTGTATT
This sequence comes from Coryphaenoides rupestris, assembly GCA_002895965.2. Taxonomy (NCBI): domain Eukaryota; kingdom Metazoa; phylum Chordata; class Actinopteri; order Gadiformes; family Macrouridae; genus Coryphaenoides; species Coryphaenoides rupestris. Next base: position 371,007 of record PIJE02000364.1, read on the forward strand.
ACGTTCCATTAAATTTGCACATACAGTAAGACTACAATAGTTAATAATATAGCAATAGTTTCTAATTGGTGTTTGGGATAATCTGTTGGGATGTTCTCTTCAATAACACGCTGATTAGGGGTAAACTACATGATAAAAACATTTATAAAAAGAAAAAACAAAAATGGAGATGCAACCAAATATTGGATGCACAACCATATAGCAAGATAGCCTTGGTACATTCGGCTTGTCATCATGGCTATGGTTTAATTACATTGTTTGGTATATATCACATGATCAACAGACTGCACACATTATGATGATAAAAGAGACACTCACTTCTTGTCTCGTCTCCACTGGTTTTTGAAGTTGTTCACATGCCAGAGTTGCAGCCCGGCCAAGTGCAAGCAAACTCAAGAACACAACAATATACGCAGTCTTCATCGTGGGATTAGAGGTTAGTGCCTCTTGAATTTGGTCTATTTTATGTTTATAGCACTGACCAATTGTTTCTAAGATACATGGTGCCTCCCAGTCAGCCTACTATGCAAATATGACTTTTGGGCGGCCTTGATGCCTAAAAAAATAAAGTGACAACATAGATTGGCTTTGATACAGGATGAATATTATTAATCAAGATACACATCTTTCACAATCACTAAAAATGAAAAAATTGGGATCATATTAGATGTGTTTGTATTGAGCATGAAATCATTTTGTGAATTTTGGATGGAAGTGATTTCCATCCGATCCCCCAGAATTTTCTATTTTGATATATACACCATGTTTACATTCAAAGGCCTACATGTCTTAATCAAAGAAACATTGAAATGTGTACCTCAAAGGCAGTTGTTTACTTCCCAGATAAATTAGTGATGTTACAAATATTCATAGCTGATAGTAATGATAGTAAAATTGAGTAGAAGCAGAATACTTCACACTGCTAACATTCAAAATGTATTGACAGTACCAGGTTAGAGAAAAACAAATGTATTCATGTTTTAATGACAAACATTAACATAACAAGTGTCAAGTGTCTACATTATTATATACAACATTATCAAACAATTTTCAGATACAGTTCATGCAGTAAATTGGAAAAACATGAACTCTGTGCATATGTATACTCTCTCTCTTGCACGCTTACAAAATGTGTGCATGCCAATTAGTGTGAAGTAGATCTGCTGCTTGAATGACACACAGAAGACAGAGAGTGATAAAAGAGTGATAAAAGCATCACACATAGATTACTGATCCAAGTCAAAGTGCAATCGAAGGTATCTATCAAACTCTGTCAAAGTCCTTTTCTCTGCCATTGTTATCTTAGTTATGTGTGGAGTCCAGGCCATTGGGAGCACCGGGAGTTTTCCTGGTGGCCTGGCCAGCTAAATGGCCCACACGTTGCAGATTGAAAAATTGCCTGCAGTCAGGCCAGTGAACTAGAAGCGGGCCAGGTCAGTGAACTAGAAGCGGGCCAGTGAACTAGAAGCGGCCAGGCCAGTGAACTAGAAGCGGGCCAGGCCAGTGAACTAGAAGCGGGCCAGGCCAGTGAACTAGAAGCGGGCCAGTGAACTAGAAGCGGGCCAGGCCAGTGAACTAGAAGCGGGCCAGGCCAGTGAAATAGACTTCCTTTTTAAACAATTAACAAGATCATTCTTTGCTGTTTTACAATGGCTAAATAGGCTTTTCCATTAGGATAACAGTAGCTCTGGTTATCTTCATCATCAATTGAGGATTAAACACCGGAGTATGTGAGCGGACATATTTAAACCCCATCTTCTGGTACAGGGCAATAGCAGCCGTTTGACTGGAGGTGGTCGTCAGGGCAACCTTGGACATCCCCCGCTGCTTGCAGAAGTCCACCACTGTCTGAGTCATTCTGGAGCCCAGGCCCGTCTGGCGCACGGCAGGCGAGATGCTCATTCTGAACAGCTCACCATACCTCTCTGCACCGTTGCGCCTGGCCACCACAGCCACCATACCCACCACCTTCCGTTCACCGGCAGTCTCCGCCACCCAGAAGCAGTCGTCTGGCTGGGCCATGTAGTTGGCCGCTATGTCCTGCAGATCTGTCCGGAGTGTTTCCCTGACGTAGGTGGCGTAAAATTTGTGGCAGCAGTAGTAGACTAGGCCCGCCCAGCCAGAAAGCAGCAGGAGGGCTCCTAAACCAGAGGCCAGGAGGTAGCCAGCGATGCCCAGACCCAGGGTGAAGCACAGGTAGAGCGGGCTACTCATGGCATTCTTGAAACATGGCCAGATGTGTTCCTCTGTGCCGCGGGCAAACAGGGACCGGACCGTCTCCTTGTCAGGGTCCTGGTACCTACGAATTGTTAACTGCATGTCTCTGAGAAGGAAAGGAAATTAGATAGAAGTCAGATGTGTCAGATTTAAATATTGCAATGAACAATTAGTCCCAGTGTTCATCTTACATTACATTAGTGAAAGGCAATAAATGACATTCATGGGATGATGATCAAAGACATTGCACAAAGTAGGCTGGAATACATTCCTCTCATCACAACATATGAATATTTGTTTGAGTTAATATTGTGGCAGCCGGCGGCGAGCGCCCCGGGGAGAAGTGATCAGTGGGCGATATGTCAGATGGCGGGAGAAGCCGATCGATGACGTCATCGGCGAATCAGCCGCACCCGCGAAAGGGGCCAGGTGCGGCACATTACGAGGGTGATTAAGAAAGGAGAAAAAGAGCGACGAGACAACAAGTCAACGGAGTAGCTGAGGCGAAACCTGGGAGGAGATTGCTGTGTGTCCAGAGAAGGAGTCGACTGTGTGCCCGTGACTGAGACCCGCCTTCGTGTACCGACCCCTGCCTTCGGACAACGACGCTTCTCGTGGATTACGGACTTGCTGACGCTAACCTATACCTCTCCTTCCCCCCCCCCCAACAGCAATAAACTTGCTGGTTAAACTGAATTGTACTGGTGTGGACCTTGGACTTATTGTATTCGGTCAAGTGACTCCTCCTATCACCCCGGAGTCTGTCACAATATACATAAACTAGTGTGTCTTTCGCAAACGATTCGTTCAAAAGACCGAATCTTTTGGGTGAGCGAACTGAACTGAATCACTTACTGAAAAGATCCGTTCATTTCTCAGTCCAGTTGATCTCTCGGACGGATCTGATCAGCAGCGAGCAGGGAGGGGGAGGGGCTGGGAGGGGGAAGGGGAGGGGCTGCCGCGAGAGAACGTGATTCGTCCTGCGAACCACTTCTGCTGTGCAGCAGAACTCAGTCAGTGATTCAGTTCAGTTCGTTCACCCAAAAGATTCTGTCTTTTGAACGAATCGTTCACGAACGACACAACACTAATGTAAGGGGCAGTCCACCATAAATGCTGTCCAATGTTTTGTTTTACTTTGTTAAGATTGAACAAAATACAAGTTTTGAATGTAAGATCTAAGTGTAATGTATTTGAGACATTGTTATGTACAAGGCTTGGGTCAATGAAATCTAAAGGTGAAAGGAGCATCACAGAAAAACCACATATCCAGAATACATTCTCACATAAGTCCAGGCATTTGATTATGAATTCAGTGAACAAAAACAATGTTTATTAGATTGTAATGGCCATGTTAAACATACCAGTGTATTCAGACCAACTATTGGTAAACTAATGGTAAACCAGTGGTATAAAGTACATTTACTTTAGTTACTAATTACTTTGCAGATTAAAATTAGCAGTACAAATTACAATCAATAAATTGTTATCACATCAAGTATGCAGTAGTGTACAATAATTATGCAGTAAAACAGTATATAAAATACAAATTTGCTTCACGTTTACCATTAAAGCAATTAAAACATCATCCAATAATGTATATATTATTGTGAAATAGGCTATTCTGCATAATGAGTACTTTTACTTTTGATACTTTAATGATGTTTTTACGCTAATACTTTAGTTCTTGTAACATCTCAATGCAGGACATTTGCGTGCAACAGTGGATGTCTAGGCCTACAGTGTGTGAGTCGGACTACGCAGGACGCAGTCGGAGCTCCGCCCACTGAACGATTCGGTGAACAAATCTTTTTAATTCACTGATTCTAGTGATTCGAGTCACTGAAATGAACTGCAAATAAAGTATAAAATAATACATAAACATGTCAGCACTTGCACATCAAGTCGGTCTCAGTAGGTCCCCTCCCTCTGAACCCGCTGCTGGTGCTTTCAGGACGGCTGATAGAAAGTAGAACATCGGTCAAATATTACTACAAAAAGTACTTGACTTCAAATGTATTTAAGTATCAAATGTGAAAGAACATTTCCATTTCCATTAAGGGCATATATAATTATTATAATCATGTTTGAACAACCTTAAACTTGAATAATCATGCAATCATTTAACTAAGCAAACAAAATACTAAATCATAAATAACAAAATAAAATTACAAGCAAAGGTGTCTCCATTTAGGAGACACTTTTATCCAAAGACACGAACAAAGAGTACATTTTGTCGAAGGACATAGCAATATATCACTGTGGGACATAAAGATAAGAATAGAGCAGCTTTCAAGCATTCATAGTTCAAAGGTTAATAGAACAAGTTTCATAATTGTGCGAGGCTGCCTGCATAATAGCTGGGATAAGAGCAGAGGTGCCATTCTGAGTGTATTACCAACATCTAAGAACATACAATATGCTAAACAATGACCAAGCGGGGGGGGTCTGAGGGTCTTGAGTCTCATACGGGAGCTGGTGAGCAACTCTGCCATCCTGACGTCAGCTGGGAGCTCATTCCACCACTGCGGTGCCAGAACAGAGAAGAGTTTATTATGGACATATAATACATCTATAAACAAATATTTATAAATATCAATAAATAATAAATATGTATTATTATAGAGTAGATCTAATGTCACTCTGAACACACAGATCTGTTAATATAAGGTGATTAAGTCAGTCACTGGTGTCAATTAGGTCAACCAATAGTTCAACAAGTCAAAGCTAATTAGCCAAAATAAAGCGCACACTGTACCCTGGTGTGCTCGCTGTGCTTTTAATTTTTTTTTAGGAATGACAGATGCCCTATAGTGTAGTGGAGTATAAAGTAACATATTTACTACTATCAATATTCAAGATTCAAGAAATTGAATGGTGAAATACACATACAGGATATGCAGTGAAATGAAAAAGTGGCGATGCTCAGCAGAATGTGCAGCAGAACTGTGGGAGTGTGTGTGTTTGGTGGCTGGCTGGTTTAATTGGCCTCACCTGGCCCATTTAGAGTCTGGAGGGGAGGGGGGGGGCTGTGGTGCATTGGCTAATCAGTGCACCACAGGTTAAGTCAGCCACCAGTACACACACTCAGGGAGCGCTAGCATATGTACCATCTGCTCCACGTCATTATATCAAACCCTGCAATAAATCAGACTTTCCACCACAAACTACATTGGCGCCCAATGTGGTGCCCTCTGGGAACAAAGGACACCTCCCAGCATCAGCCCTTCCCTCATGGCAGCGTTGGACGTCGGTGGGGTCCGGCAAAAGACAGGGGTGGCGGCGCAGCAACCGCCATGGGCAAACGCCTGTTGCTAGCAACCCCTGCAACCAGCCTGGATCAGCCCAAGACCCAGCCATGCCTCTGTCAGGTAGGACAGCAGCCAAACGCACATGCTCTGGGAGAGAGATGGGGCATCGAGCCATGCTGCCTGGTGGAGGGTGGACCTACCAGGGGCTGTTGTAGGCCCTCCAACAAGCTCCACCACGGCCTAGTTGCTAATTCCCTACACAGCCCATCCAGACACCCCCGCCAGTCAAGGCAGCAGCCCAGGCCTCTGGTCTCCAGAATGGAGGGGTAGAGGTGTTGGCTGGCCACGTTTGGGCGGGCCTGGACTATTCATAATACATGTGGGCAGGGGTGTAGGTTTGATTTGGAAAGTGATGGAGATAAAGTCAGACCTAATGGGGATCCTCCTCCCTGGGGAGAAACATTGCTTAATTCTGGCATTTAAATGCATAATTTTCCCGCAGTTTGAGACAGAAAAGGAAAAAATGAAGGCAGTGGCTTTACCAGGATATAATTTAGTACATTGCAACTTTGCAACTTCTAATTTGATGGAATCAAAGCTGTAGCCTTTAAAGCACCACCAGCAACATACGTTTCAGCATCTAGGGTTTCAATCTACTTTAGATTTAGAAATCATGCTTTACAATCACATCATCTGTTGGTCATCCCACCCCTCCCTCACATTTTCAGAGAAGGAGTTAAAGCTTTGAAGAAGCTTTGCACTCATGCATTAGGGAAAAAGTTAATTATTGTTACTTATTGTTATAGTTACAATTTTAGGGATTCAGAAAAGTGCTAGGGACAACCAGAGCTACTGTTATCGTAATGGAAAAAAAGAAACCACTGAAAAACAAACATTGATCTTGTTAATTGTAAAGAAAAAAGTTAGTTTAGTTGTAAGGTTCAGTCTCATGAACTTTGCACTTGTAATGTGTCAATGAATGGTAGTGTCATGCGGGGTGGTGTGGTACAGAGGACCCAAACACAGGGAGCAGGATTAACTTCAACTATTTCATGAAAAAAATAAACGGGTGCAGGCAGGCTGGAACAGGCAAACAGGGACTGGTGCTCACAACGCAGGAAACAGGATCTGACAACGAACACAGGATCAGGGCAGGCATACGTATGGAACAAACCAATCAGGGGAAATGAAAACAGGTGTGAACAATCAAGGGCAGGGAAACAACACAAAACTACAGGGTCAAAAAAGCACATGGGAAAACAGAACATATAGAACCAAATAAAATACACACATGGGGAACAGAACATCAGGTAAAATATGAAACAATAACTAACTAGAAGATCAGGGGAAACACACAAGGAATGGGGTACACTTTGACAGGTGGGGGCGAAGACAGAAAACAAAGACGGGAAGTAAATAATAACGACAATGTCCAGCAGGCGGTGCAAAAAAGTATGTAGTGCCATGTGGTGTAGTGCCATGTGTAGTAGGCTCAATGTGTTTCTTGAGACAGTTGAGTTGACAAAACTTCTGATCATAACACTCCCACCACCAAATGCGATTTGTTTAATAGATATTTTGTTCCAAAGTCTTTTGTAATTTGACAACCTTTCATTAAAAAAACTGAAGTAATTTACAATGAGTATAAAATAATGTTTGGTGTTAGTAGAGGACCTGGCTTAGACATGGGATGTGTGTCAAAATCTCTATCGGGGATGAAAACCCCATAAAATGACCATGCCCTTTTTAAAATGACCACACCCTTTTTCATCGGATGTGTTACAAATGTTATGATTAATATGAGGGGAATATTGTCACTATTGTTGCCCTACATGCTATATCAGGGATGGGCAACTGGTGGCCCGTGGGCCGCATGCGTCCTCATTCAGTGCGGCCCACGAGTCAATTTCCAAATCAATAAATTGTTGGTTTAACAGGCGTTGGAAGCAAGCGTAAGAGTCCAATTGTAATTATAATTGTGTACCGTTAGAGGACGCTCCCTCGAAGGAGCTGCAGCCAACCTGTTGGTTGATGGTCGATCTTTGAGACTTTCCCCGTAGCTCCCGATAATAATATAAAAATGCAGACACAAATGTATATTTGTTTATGTAAGCTGGTCTAAAAGTGAACCACTAGGTGGCAGACTTAATTTTCTTTTGGGCATTTTAATGCCGTGTCTTTACCTTCTAGAAATTCAGTTCCCTCTTGTGTGTTGTTAATGTAACAGTGTGAAACATGAGCTGCAGAATCCATGAAATACCACCTATTATGTTCTAATGTTCAGTATACTAAGATATTTGTATAATGAGGCGGGTTTAACCAGTTTGAGTTTATTTTGTCCTTAAATCCTGTGAGGTTGTCGCAGAGATGTTAGCCATTGTTAGCTAGCATGTAGCTAGCTTTTGGTAGAGCTATGATCTAACATAACTGACCATGCAGGAATGCTGTAGCCTATATAATTTTACTTAGCCATGTTTTAGGCTACTTTTAGCCATAGTGCCATAGTCAGTGTTTTTATTTTGTTAAAAGGAGTAACCTTGTTGTGCACCAGGTAGAAATTGAGTTCTCTTGTGTGTTGTTAAGGTGAAGACTAAAAAGGCTATTCCTATGGTCTCTACCACCATCCAAGAACCACGTGTCCCAGTCTGTCTCACCTGACAGAGAGACTAAACCAGTTAGGAGAGATACCTGCAGACAGGGACGAACGGGCCAAGGGTTACATTTATTTATCTCATTATTATTATTATTGTGATATGCGTGGGGGCGTCGTTCAGCACCGGCGGGTGAAACGCGGGGAGCGGATCGGCGTCTCTCCTTCCCGGTCCAGAACCCGATCAAGCAAAGGTGGCTTTGTGGCAACAGAGACTTCGCTACAAACAGGACCCGGGAAATGGATCCGCAAGGTGCTGAGTCGGTGGCAGAAGCGGCGATCGTCACGGCGATCATCATGGCGATCGTCACGGCGATGCGCCTGATCTGCCAGACGCAGGAGACCATTTAGCAAAGTCTATGTTGCCACAATGCTACGTTCTGTGGTTTGATCTGGATCTGGACCAGAAAGGAGAGACCGCAGTCAGCATAATGCGCAACAGTCTCTAATTATAAATTAGGCTCGCCCATTGGCTTCATAAGGAACATGTTAATATTGGACCTCATTCTGGAACATTTTCTTAAGTGTCTTCTTAAATATCTTCTTACGAACTTCGTAAGAACAAACTTAAGAAATCTGCCTGCTGGATTCATGAACGCGGGGAAATGTGTTCTTAACCCGCCAAAGTGTTCTCAGCTGCGCGCCCCCGATGAGGAATTAGATAGCTTCCAGCAGCAGTAGATGAGACATATTGTGTGTGTAGGCCTAGGGTGCAGACTTGGCCCTTTAAATAGCTGGATTGATCACTGATTATTGGATGGCATGGTTCAATGTACATAATTGATGTTCAAGTCCACGTGCAAGTTCAAGGTTTTATTTGTCACATGCAACATCATACCAGTAAGATGAGCAGTGGAATGTTTCTCCACTGGCTCTTACAATGTACACACTAAGCAAGGTCAAGAAAATAGAACCAACAATGAAAAATAACAATAGAGAACAAGACGGCTGAGAGCAGATTCAATTGTACAGTTGAGTTAAATACATGAGTAGGCTACTTGTGGATATTGATAGGGCCTATCATGGGCGTAGAATTTAGTGGGGACGCTGGGGACATGTATATAGGCCTGTCACGATAACAAATTTAGCTGGACGATGAATTGTCCCAGAAATTATTACGATAAGCGATAATATTGCCGTTTTGAGACCATTTTCAACTAATATAATGAGAATGGCATAATAATGCAAGTAGGCCTACACCCTTTCAAAGATCAATAAACTTTTATTTCTAAAGAATATTTAACACTGGAACTGGAAGATATTTTAAATATCCAAAATAAATAAACAAAACAACCAAAAACTGCATCAGGTGATTATGCTTTAGGTGCAGATGAATGTTTGTTGTATTGGCGCATTTAGTTGCTACTGTTTTACTACAAATGCGACATACCGGCTCGTACAGGTTAAGTGGTTCACCACGGTCATTCGGTTTGAATCCGAAGTGCTCCCACACGGCAGCTGTCGCGTTCGGCTTTGAAACCAATTCCATCTCAACTAGCGTTTTCTCTGGCTTGCTACTCCTCACGGGGCTATCATGGTGCACTCTGTGTAACGCCAGGGGTCCGCCTCCCCACACAGAGACCATGCGGCTGACTAGTGACTGACACGACACGAGGGTTTACTCCTCATTACGCTGGGGAGGGGGGGTCAGTCGAGACCGATGCACCGGAGTGAAAACTCTTGTCATCCAGTCTCTTTGATAGAGAGAGAGACACGAGGAAAACAAACAAGCATGCAAATGGAAATTATCGCGGCCGGCAAAATTATCGAGCTCATTTTAATTTATCATGCGATTAATTGATTTATTGCTTATCGCGACAGGCCTACATGTATATTATGTATAGTATGTATAGTACCGGTATGTATATGATGTATATGATGTATATTATGTATATTATGTATAGTATGTATATTATGTATATTATGTATAGTATGTAGGCCCATATGATATATTTTAGTTCTGGATATTCACATGTTCACAGAATGTAGATGTGTCAATTCTATTCCCCTATGGCTATATCCACGTGATTGAGTTTAGTGCTTATTTATTTATTCACTGCCATTTGCAGTGTTCGTGTCGTGCTTTTATTTATTTTAGGACATCACGATGCCTCGTAGAATCATGACTATGCATGTGAAATGTAATTGTTAATGCAAATATTCTCATATTTATTATTAGGGTGCCTTTGCAATGCAAAGCACACTATTACTCTCCTGCATACTTATTATTATTATTATTATTATTATTATTATTATTATTTATTCTTCCGTACAACATACTCCTCCTTTCTCTGCTAGCAACCAATCTAAGGCTTGCCTATTTTGCCAAGCCATAGCGCTTGTAGCTTTCAATTGTGCACCTAAAGCGGATAACGCATCGTCAGTGTAGTTAATAAACCTCTGCCGGTTATAATAGATATAATTAATCCATTCTACATTCTTGGACACTCCTATTGCTGGTATTATTGCTTCAAATCCTGCTGCTATCTAATTTTGTGCCTTGAATTTATTGGGTATGCCTCTGGGTTGTCCTATGCTGTCAATTGTTACATCTGGGTCCGGATCATAAGCTCTTCTATGCCTGCGTAATTCATTAGTTTCTAGGCTAGTGTCTTCCTACTTCAGAGAAGGTAATATTATGACTTCCGTAACTGCTTGTACTCTTGCGCAGCTACCTTTTAGGCAGTGTGGAGCGGAGCTCCTTTTTGCCGCAGATCCAAAACTGATCAGCCACCACTTCATCCTGTACTTGGTACACACAATTCCTCCACAATCATAACATATATATCATAAGATTGTCTGCTCTTCGGCCACCTTTTATAGCAGCCAATGGTCACGAATATAGGGCCTCACAATTGTTTGTAATATTCCAAACTATGTCACATAGGTCCTCTGATATCATGCCTACATCCTCGGCTTTTACATTTCCTTCATCATTTTGATAGCATTCTAATCCCTGCTCTATTTATAGATCATCCTTTTCAGGTATTGTTAATTCACTCATTTTATTGGACAGACATATCAATTTCTCGACATACTTTCATGACTCTGGTCACTGCTCCAATTTTTTTCACGGTGGTACATGCTGCATTTACTTGATCCCGTGTATATCAAAACATTGCGCCGAACATGCAATTAAAAAATTATTACTTTATAAATATTACTGTATTTAGTATTTGTTATGTACAATGCATCTTGGCGATTTCTAGAACACATATGACAGTCTGTCATTATTCTCTTTTGGGGTCATTGTTGGGGTCATTATTACCTCTGCTTGTATTCGTAACCGTTGTTTTCTTCCTACTTGGAGTTACAATCTCTCTTGGTTCAATTGTCACTGAAGTTTGTGTTAGTTTACTAGAAGCTGAGACTTTTTCTAGTTTACTGGTAATTGGAGTCTTATTTCATTAGCGACTGAGGTTCTATCTATTTTACTGACGACTGAAGTTTCATCCGTTTTAATAGTAACGGAAGTTAGGTCTACTTTATTAGTAAGTTGGATCTACTCTATTAGTAACTGAAGTTGAATCTACTCTATTCGTAACTGAAGTTGAATCCACCTCGCCAGTAACCGAAGTTGGATCCACTTCATTAGCAATCGATGCCGGATCCACCTCACCGGCAACCGAAGTTGGATCCACTTCATTAGCAACCGAAGCCGGATCCTCCTCACTAGAAACTGGGGTATTGTCTGGCCTATCAGTGACTGGTATTAAGATTGGTTCTGGTTTACTTTGTTCAGATGGAGCAGCTGTACTATATTGTTCTTGTATCATGCAAGGGGCTTCCATTTTTAGTTTAAGATCTATTTTTATTTCCAACTATATACTTGGAAACTGACCTCTCCTTATTTCTACTTCATATTTATTGTTGACCTGGTCCCATTGATTTTCTAATGTTACTGTCAAACTGTCAAACTGTCAAACACCAATATTTGTATCTTCCTGGGGCGGTTGGTTAGGTCTGGATGCGTCTGCATCCCGATCTTTTCCAGGCTCCTCCTTCGTCCTTGGCTGGGTGGTTTTTGTGCAGTGGTTGAGGTGGTACCAGGTGGTGTTCCCTTCCACCTGGATAGCTGTTGGTGTTGCTCTGACTACTTTGTATGGCCCTTGTCTCCTTGGCTCATTCCAGTGTCTCCTGAACACCCTCAGGTAGACCTGATCACCGGGCTACACCCCCCTTGGTGGGTCGTCTTCTGGCTCTGTTGGAATATAAGCTTATGTATAGCAGTAAGTTGTTTAATATATTCCCTTATCTCCATTTGTAATTGCTCCAACGGAGGTCCCTTATGGGGTCCTCTAATGGTAGGTGCAGGCATGGGTCGACCCGTAAGCATTTCATGTGGAGTTAGATGCGTCATTCTGTTAGCCTGCATGCGATAACTCATTAGTGCTAGTGGCAGTGCATCTATCCAATTCAATTTAGCAGTGTCCCATTCACCCTTTACACCATTCCCTGCAACCAGTGTTGTATTGTAACGAAGTACAAATACTTCGTTACTGTACTTAAGTAGAATTTTCACGTATCTGTACTTTACTTCGTTATTTATATTTCTGGCAACTTTCACTTTTCCTCCACTACATTTACTAAATAAAATGTATACTTTTACTCCGATACATTTCTCCTAAGCATCTTCATTACTCGTTACTACAAAATAAAATCATTAGAAATGTGTTAAGACTGCAGGTTTGGCGAATCACGCGCGAAACCAACCAGACGCGCAAAGCGCACGCGTACTGCTGCGGGCGCACGCGCTTTACTTCCGCTCCCATGGTAACGCATGGCGCGGTTCACACTGCGTCCCTGTGCGCAATCTCATAGAAATACATTGAATATGCACAATATCTGCATCATATTAAGTTAAATTAAGTTAAATCAAGTCATACATTTTGCATACAACCAAAACAAGATTCTAATAATAATAATAATCATGATTATTATTTTTATTATTAACATTCTATATAGTTTAGATATTTGTTTTAATCACACTAAAGTGTGATCATAGCATCAATATCAATCAATTCCCGCGTCATCGCTTTCAAGTACTTTATACAAGACTGCCTGCGACTGAGGATGATACACACAACCTAACCTTTGTTTGATATGCAGCTGCTGTATTACTTGTTTTACTGTTTTCTGAATAAACCCTGAACCATTGTCTGAACTTATTTCTGTCGGAATTCCAAACCTTGGCATGACTTCTCGAGTCAAAAAGTTTATTACAGTAGCCGCACTTTGATCTTTTGATGGGACAGCCTCTACCCGTCTACTGAATCTATCTATGACTACTAACATGTATCTTTTTCCATTTACCTCCTTAACCGTGTCTACGTAGTCCATAACCAAATGTCTAAATGGTCCCTCAGGTGTAGGAATGTGTCCCAATGGAGTAGTGATTCATTAAGTTGATTATCAACCATTGTTTGCACGTATGGTGACCAAAAACCTTGTTCTAGAATTTGTCTCATTACTTCCCCCCTTGCACAATGGTCAAAACCATGTGCATCAGTGATAAGCAAACCTAACAACGCCGTTGGTGCCAACAACATCCCATCATGGGTTCTCCATAACCCTGTGGGGGTGCGTACAGCACCCCTCTTTAGCCACATGTTTTGCTCATACACTCCAGCTTTTTCCTGCATACGAACAACATCTTCTTCAGTAGGCGCAGCTTCAGGCATGATCAATACTGCCTGGACTGCCCTGCTGCTGTTTGAGGCCACCTTGGCAGCCTCATCTGCAGCATTGTTACCTTTTATGACATAATCATTTCCTTTCTTATGCGCTTGACATTTGATTATTGCCACTTGTTTGGGCAGTAACAGTGCCGACATTAATTCCACAATCTGATCACAATGCAATATGGGGGACCCATCTGTTTTCTTAAATCCCCTCATTTTCCATACTGCTCCGAACAAATGACATACACCATGTGCATACGCAGAATCTGTGTATATATTTACCGTTTTACCTGCTCCCTCTTGACAGGCAGCTGTAAGAGCTCTCAACTCAGCTAACTGTGCTGAACATGGCTGTTTACAATGACAACTTTGAAACAGAAAACGTTTTGTCTGGGTTCTGTCTCACCACTGCAAACCCCGCCTGGTTTCCCAAATGATCCTTGAAACACGATCCATCCACAAACAGCTCTTCCTCTGCCCCAACTATAGGCGTTGATGATAAATCTGGCCGTAGTTTGGTATAAGTCAAAGAGTCAGCTACACAATCATGTGGCGTTCCTTCAAAATCATGCAGAATTCTTTCTGCTGGATTTACTGTATAACACCTTTGTATGGTAACATCTGGAAATGTTAGTAATGCCAAATATTCCATCAACCTTGAGTTTGTCAATACAAACTTTCCTTTTTCAATTAATTCAGTGACTTTGTGATGCGTAAAAATAGTTACTGGGTGACCCATTGTAATGGTCGAGGCCTTGTCATAAGCATACTGTACCGCAGCTAATCCCTGGTAACAAGGCGGATAGCCTTGTGCTACTGCGTCTAACTTTGAGCTGTAGTAAGCTATGGGTTGTTTTCGCCTCCCACTACATGATTCTTGCATTAACACCGCTGACACGTATCCCTGACTCCTATTTGCTACATACAATAGGAATGGTTTCGTGTAATCTGGGTTTGCTAACGCGCTTGCTCCCTGCATTTCTTGTTTGATGCCTTCAAAAGCAGTTAATGCATCTGCATTCCACGTTAGTCGAGCTTGTAGATCTGTTGTTCCTGCGGTCTTCATCATTTCTCTTAATGACGCGGTTTTTAGGGCATAATCCTCTATCCAATCTGAACTAAATCCTGTCATCCCCAAGAATGTCATCATTTGTCGCACCGTCTCTGGTTTAGGTGCTTTACTAATTCCTTCTAGCTGGCTGGGTGCTATTGTTTTAGTTTGATGTGCTATCAGTCTCCCTAAATATTCTACTTCCGTCTGGCAATACTGCAATTTTTTCTGTGACACCTTGTGTCCCCCTATTGCCAATTTGTTTAATACAGTCATGGAATCCTCATGACATTGCTCCAATGTGGGAGAACATATCAGAAGATCATCCACATACTGTATCAGAGTCCCATGTAAAACCAGCTCCTCCAAATCATCTTTCAGTACTTGGTTAAATACATGTGGAGAATGTTTAAAACCTTGTGGCATTCTTGTATATGTGTATTGTCTGCCTCTATACGTGAATGCAAATAAATGTCTACTTTCCTCTGCAAGTGGCACACTAAAAAATGCTCCACATAAGTCAATCACTGTAAAATATTTAGCATCAGGAGGGACATTGGTCAGCAGTGTGTGTGGATTTGGAACTTCTGCCTGCATATCCTCTACCACTTCATTTACAGCTCTTAGATCATGTACTAACCGCCATTTTTGTTTGTCCGCTTTTAGTACTGGAAGCAAAGGAGTGTTACAATCGCTTTTTGTTTCTATCAATACACCCGCAGCTATTAGACCTTCTATGGTCGGGGCTATTCCCATCTCAGCCTCTGGTTTCATGTAGTACTGTTTTCGCCATGGTAGTTTAGCATTTTGTCTAGTCTGTATTCTTACTGGGTTAGCAGAATGCACTAATCCTACATCTGTGTCGAATTTAGACCAAACCTTTTCAGGTATTCTGGCTATCATCTCTGTCTCCATCTCCATCTGCCTATCATTGTGCGGCTTTCCTGTTGTCATTAGTTTTTGCTGTTTCTGAACCACTTCCACTTCCTGTAAAACCCCTGTCATGTGGGTATAACACAAAGTGTTAAATACTTTCCGCAAACATGGACTGGAGAATCAATGGATTATCCTGTTTCCCTCCCATTTAGTTGTTTTCTATCGAGCATCATTTCCCCAATTGTTTAGCTTCAAAACCCCTATTTATTAAAAGAGTAATGTGACCATATTGTTAATAGCCAGCTGGTAAGGTGACTTACTTGTTTGAAAGTCTGCTGACTTGTTTGTTAGTGTAACACATTAGTGTGTTAGGTTGTTTTGGTTGTGTTGTGTTGTGTTGGCTCGCCTTTGTTCAGAGTAGATCTGTTTCTGTTCTTGATGTCTTTGAGTCAAGCCAGGACTAATATGGAGGGCGTTCCCTGTTAGACGAGGTGGGCTGTGATAAGTCCAGGATTTTTTGGATAACTGTTTATTTACTTTTTTACATTAATTAAATACAATTTTGATAGTTTTTGTTGATTATAAAGTGAGGTTTCCTTATCCCGATTTTTTTTATTAAAGGTTTAATGGAAAGATTTCTTAATAGATATCCCACAACCCCCAGTTCACGTTAAGAAAACTGGTAAACCTAGAGTAGAAAATGAAGATAGATAAGAAATAAGAAGAAATCATGGACTTAGGTTTCATTTGAGGGCACACAATTAAGAATAGAAAGCTGCTTTAATAATAAAGTACCATCTGCCAATCAGCGGTAAGAATTGTGTAAAAAAATCCGTTATAAAGGATCGAATAATGAAGATCTCAGAAAAATGGGAAGAAAAGAACAGTGAAAGCCCAAACGAATTGTGCCACAGGAAGGGGACAGTTTGATGTGGGGTGGTGTGGGAGATCGGAAGTAATTGATGAAAAATCACAAGCTTATAATAAACAGGAAGAAATTAATGGAGAAAATGGAAAGAGCAAGGAATAATATATCCCATGTTAAGAATGAGGGGAAATTGGGAGACCAAAAAGACAAAACAGGAAAGGGAAATGTACTAATCGGGATAAACAATTTCGGAACCAATACTCTCTAAAGTGCGGCACCACCTACAACACAGGATTTTACCCCACTGATATCAGGTAACAGTAGAAATTACAGGGAGGTTAAGTAATCGACATAAAAGGAAATAGGGATAGAGGCCGAAATGGACACACTACATGGATTGTTACAAGAAGTTGGGAGCGATGCCAAGAGTGGTGAAAAATGGTACGTGAACAGTGAATGAGGAGGCTAGTGTCAGTGAGAAGCCAAAGTGTCATTTAAGCAGAAGAAGTCAGTCCAGAAAACAGAAGTTCTAAAAGAATGTGAAGGGAAGGGAGGAAGAGGAAATCGCGCGCAGGAGGGAAGGTCCCGCCCGGGATGTTAATGAAGCTCCTAATGGGGAACCGGAGAAAGAAATTAGGGAATCTCAGAGGAATGAAAAGGCGCCAAAAAGTTACCAGGATCATTTCTATTCTGGTTAAAGGACAGCAAGCCCACTATGTCCATGGGGATATGCAGGACTTGAAGGGATAATATCAGACCTCCCCAAATATAAAATGTGGAGCTCAAAGTGATTAGGATGTTTGAGGAATCTTACAGCTGGGAAATTAATGGCGTGGGGGGACTAAGGTTTGTTGGCAGAGTTCTCTCTAGGTCACTCTAAAGTTGGAGGGCGTACTGCAAACTGGGGGTTTGATGCACCCTATAGATGAAGGCCTTGATGGAAAACCGTTGATACACCCTATGATTAAATACGAATGGGCGCACTTAGAAGCAGAGTACCAACCATGTTGGACACAAGAGCCTGAGCGGCCCCCAACAATCGGTGACACAGAGAATCCGCAGAAGCCAAGTCTGACGATGGAGAATGACAACAGACCGAGACCCCAGAGCAAGATCCAGTTGGTCTCAAGAAAATTCTTGTTCATCAACTTCCATAATAGAGACATGCTAGCTCAATACACGAACAAGCCTAGAAGATGTGGATGGGACCGACTTCATCAAAGTTCTCCATAATGAGTTCAGTGATCATCCGTGGTCCATGCCAGTTGGACAGTATCCGTCATGATGAAACAAGAAAAGGTTAAGAACATACAGCAGAGCAGGTGCAAGAGAAAGGGTTATCTCAAGCTCCCAGTTGGAGGAGATAACAACGAAAAATAAAGACAAAGAAAAATAACAGGCGGTTGTTGCTAGAGCCGGCACTAATCACGTCTCCGTATGTCCAGCCAGTCCCGCGCTCAGATGTAACCTTTTTACAGGTTCCAGCCACAGGCCCCCCACCGGTACAGAAGCCTTCAGAGCCAAGGGTCACCCGCCCCCACCAGTTGTTAATGTTGTCGGCAGCCGGCAAAGAGGCACCAGAGAGGAGAGTGAAGGAATGACTGAGATTTAGTTACCCTTCCCGTATCCCTGAGCGCATGCTCCAATACTGGAGGTCCCGGTGACGGTCATACCACTCAAGGCAATGCGAGAGCAAGCCGGGATTGTCAACCGCAGCGCCAGCGGGAAGACCAGCGACGCGTTTAATTTGACGGGGATATAAAATGGGAAGTCACACACACACAAGGGAGGAGTATTGGCGGAAGTGATTGTACTAGAAAGCTACTGACGGAATGTTTCATTGTGTATGAACCCATATTGGAAGAAGAAAACCCTGCTGTGGTGCTGAACTCCTGGACCGGCCTGAAAACCCGCTCCCGTGAAAGAACCCCACTGGCTGACGTACCCGACCATCGCGCGAATCCCGGCTCTCCCTAAGGACCGTCTCCGTGTAACCGAGCCCCTGTTGTATGGACTCCGACTATTTCTTCTCTGCTGTGATTGTCGCGTGGTCCTAGGCACCCCTACCGCCCCTATCCCTGAACAAGACAAAAGGTGAAGTACCGTCGATTGGTGGTGGAAACCCTTTGGGAAAAATTTTTTTTTTTAAAAAATTGTCAGTCCTGTGCACACTCTACCTCTTTGAGTGTGTCCAGTAATATGTAAGTATTTGTACGGCAGAGGCAGAATAATCAGTACACAGGACCCACAGGGGTCAGTCTGGATCATGGCCAAAGACAGTGAGCCACCAACCAGTCAGAAAGGGCCGAGCCATGTTGGGAATGTGGTCCTGAGCGAAGATCATTTTAGAGGGATTGTCCAAACTCTTTTACCTCAAGGGTCAGGCATCAGCAACGAGAAGAATAGGGACATGCAAAGACAGGAAATTTATATGATCGAATAGAGCGGACCCTGGGATGGGTCAAGAGGATACTACGGGTACCCAGAGAATCCACAGGGGGAGGGTAGACATGTTAACAAATCACGCCACAGGCTGATGAGGAACCAATTCCTGCAGGTTCTAAATAAATGGATAGAGGCAGCAGCAATGATGGCTTGATAACTGGAGCAACTTAACACATGTGTAGGTTCAAAAATATGCTGCCAGCTAAATTTTAACCCCATCTTGGTATGCAGACACCACCCCGGTCAATTCTATAGGAGAGATGCATTATGTAAATTAGGAATGCAATATTATGTACACCCCAAGGCAAATACTGAATGAAAGCTACAGGGTTAGTACCCATCAAATGAATAGTATCAAAGCCAGAACAGCAGCAAAACGTCTATTGGATAGGAGACATTCCAAAGGCAGGCAAGTAAGATGGTATAAAACCAATGGCGCGAACAAATGTGGGAATTATGATCAGCTCCAGGGCCAAATATCCTCAGGCGAGAGTCAAAGATTAGGATTCATTTGTACTCTAATTCTATGAACCAAACAGGGACCTAGAATGTAGAACAATAATGGCAAAGGAAGCTGCAGGTAAAAGAGCAACTAATAGAATCACTGTACTAGTAATTGGACGCACAAGAAGCACTATGAGCACAAGATGACAGATCAAGTTTCCAGTGATAAAATAAAAATTGGTTTGATGGTACTACACAGCATCTCCAG
>PIJE02000365.1:12158-98950 GCA_002895965.2 Coryphaenoides rupestris
ACCCTGTTAATCTGCATTGTTCTGGTTTGGGGGTGATGGAGAACATTGACTATGCACTTGATAGGAATATTGCATTCCTGGACATGGGTGCTTGTTTGCAATTGAGTATTGTATTCACTCAATGAAAGTGTTTGCAGCATCAGGTCCTCAGTGTTAGCTGTCTTCCAGTTATTCCAGTTATAGTGTTTTATATTATTAACAGTACTCCATTGTTTTGTTTTTTTAACTGGATGGTACTGGTACATTTTGTTACATGTCAAGCAACTCAAGGAGGTGTTATCACTGAGCTTTTTTCAGTGAGTATTTTGTGTTAATATTTGCTTAGTAGAAGCAGAGCATCAGATGTTAATTTTCTCCAATTGATGTTTTTTATTTTAAGGAAGCTTTTGTAGGAATAAGTTAAGGGTTACTAATAAGTGGCATAATAAAGAAAATAAAGAATTAAAGAAAATATTTGTTTGAATGTTGATTTTATTAATTATATTAATAGCAATAAAATAGTAATAAAATTTATTACATAAAACTTAATTTTAGAATGTAGAAATTAAACAATTACATTGATATGAATGTACAAATAAAAAAGGTTTAAAGGTTACATAATTCATTTTTGTATAATGAACATGGGTTTAGTTGGAAGTATTAGAGTATCGTCTACTCATAATAGTTGAGCAAATATTACAAATATAATTAATCTGAAAGTACTAAAAAAGAATGAGTACACTCAACGTAAAAAAATATATCTAGCTTTAGATGAATTTATTTCGTGCAACCACTTACCTAAATAAAATAAAGTAAATTCAACATATCATTTTTTTCAGTGCACGCACACCGTAGACAAATATCTGACACAAGCAGAATGAAATGATTGTAATGAATGATTTATTAAAAAAAGGGGTGCCGTCAATGATAGTGCCCCATAACATAACATGTGTATATCTTCTCTACGTCTATGTATGTTCCTTGTCCACCCTGCCCCACCCTCTAACCATAACGCTGACTCTGTTTCTCCTGTGTTGCTGTGATCATGACTGGCTCCCAGCTTCCTCACCAGCCAGCACCTCATCACCAGGGACAATATTAATTTTGGACTTAACATTGTACTTAAAATGGCTGCTTGTAAAAACCATTCTGCTATGTCCATGATGACACCCATTGCACTTTGAGCCGTCCCTGGAAGGAGGGTTCCCCCCCTTAGTCTCCGTTCCTCCTCAAGACTGTTAATTAAGTTTTTCTTGCCCTTTGGGGAACTAGGATTAAGGGGTGTCATACATAGATAGCCTTTAAAGCCCTTTGAGACTGTCACCGTGATCCAGGGCTACACTAAATACAATCAACTTGCCTTGACTTGACTCTAATGCATACAAATCGCATCATTAAATACACCATTATCCTAAATGAATACACTAAATGAAATGACAAACAGATTCACGTCGGCGCCCATGTCCTCTACACCCCCCCTCCCGCCCCCCCTGAGCAGACCCATGGTGTTCAGTCGGGCGTTTTTCCTTCACAGCTCCGGCAGAACCTCGCAGTCATCGCATACTGGCAGCCGACGCAAGCCCATTTACGCGACTCTGCTGGAGACTACCTCGCCCCCCCACTCTCCCTGTGACTCTCCCCTGTGTTTGCTTAAAAGAAAGAAAGACACTGTGATTGTGCGCGCTAATGGAGGCTGTTGATTTTTGTTGTCGAGCGGGTTGGTGCCGTAAAGAGGATGGCAGGATGGCAGGATGAGGGAGGCGATGAGGGACGCGGCCAGGCCGAGCTAGCACACTGTGTGTCCAGCAGATGGTAGCACACCCTGCTCTGCCTTGTACGCTCTAAATCAGGGCTATTCAATTACATTTCAAAGAGGTCCAGTCAAATGTCTTTAAGCCAATGTCCGGAACATAACTTGCGTTATGAGTGTCATATACTGCTTGACACTGATTCCTAGGCTACTTGAAGTAGCCTAGTAATCGTATCGTAGGCTATGCAGTTAACAGACTGTGAAATCAAATGAATCAAGTACAATTCAAGAATATTTCAACAATATTTATTGCCAGTTTTCACATTGAACTGGAGAGACTATAAATAATACGTTCTCTAATGATAAATACATGTTATTTTCAAATTTTAAGTAAAATAAGGGCTGCATTAAAAAAAACATAGAGCTTTTGAAAAAGAGTTTTTACTGCATCTTAAAGATAAATACAGTGAATAATTTGAGAATAATTAAATAAAAGTAGCTTGAGTTTACCCTTTTTCTTCCATTTCACATCTTAACAGTCTCAACCAATTTTATAATGAACACATGTTGACAACAGAACCGCTTTAACACTTCCTTTTTCTCTTCTATCCCATTCCCCCACTTTTGCTTGCTCAGTGAGGGAAGTAAAGCTCTAGATTTGTGCTTTGTCTCGTAGTGGCGCTTCACATTGATGCTTTTAATAATTGCTACAGTCTAGCTGCTAAGCCAGCGTCGTAAAGTCTGGAAAAGATGTGTGGGTTAAAACCCTCAGGAAAGTATCGGTTGAGTGAGTTTCTGTCTCTGTAGTTATTTTTCTCATTCTCAGAAATACCGTATCGTAAATATATATATACATATATATATATATATACACAATACTATATACCTTTCTTTAACCTCTGCCCAGAGCTTGATGTTGAATCACCACCACCACCACCATCTCTCTCTCTCTCTCTCTCTCTCCCCCTCGTCTCTATCTCGTCCCTCCATCTCTCCACTAATAACCCACACACTCTCTCTCTCTCTCGCTTTCCTCCTCCTCCTCCTCCTCCTACTTTTCCTCCTCTTCCTCCTCCTCTTCTGTTTCAAAATGTTTTTACTTTTGTGTTGGTTGTTCTTGAGTGCTCAGACCACTCCTCCAATGCAAAGGTAGTCATCTCTACCCTGCAACCCAGATGGGATTTCCACCCTGCCTTCATCCAAAGGGTAAATGCACAAATCTCCAGAGACTGTGCAATGAAGGCAAATGTCTACTTTGCACCCCACCCGACCCTGGACCTGCACAGTCTGTACGACCAAGTGCACATCTTCAAGGCAACAGTCCCAACTTTTGCAAAGACTCTGAAGGACATCGCACTCAACCGCAGACCGAGTACATCCTACAGGAGCAACAGAGAGACAGGCATCCCACCCAGACCAACATCCAGAGGAGCTGCTGCACCCAGAGGACACCCTGCTGCACCCAGAGGACACCCTGCTGCACCCAGAGGACACCCGGCTGCACCCAGAGGACACCTTGCTACACCTACCGGGCACCATTCTGCACCACAGGTACAGCCCACCTCCCCCCTGCTACCTCCATACCACACGTACGCGCAGGCTGTAAGCAGAGCAAGCCCCAACCCTACACCAGGTGGAGCCCCACCCAGTGACCTGAGCATGCACCAGATGCTCCGCGAGCTCTACACAATCATGGTCCAGGCCTAAAACCACTGGAATAATAACACTGTAAATAATGGAATACAAATCTTTCACCATTTCATCCTGGAATATACAAGGTCTGAGATCGACTGCCTTTGGCATGAAGAGCAGAAACCCAGACTTCAACAAAGAAATTGCAAACACAGATATCATTGTCCTACAGGAGACATGGCACAGAGGAGATGGTCCCACCGGCTGCCCTGTGAACTACAGAGAACTTGTAGTACCATCCACCAAGCTAACAGGGATCAAACAGGGAAGAGACTCGGGAGGTATTCTAATATGGTACAAATCAGAACTAACCCACTCCATTAAGCTAATCAAAACAGGAACCTTTTACATCTGGCTGGAAATAAATAAGTGTTATGCGCAATCTATTGTGGCTGGAGTTCAGGTTCAGGTTCTGGATTGTCTGTAGCAAAGCAGCGAGCTCGGGAATCAATGTGACACAAGGCAGTCTCACCAGGAATGATTCAAAGTTTATTTAGATACATAGAGCACTATATACAGTTTGCACATGGGGGGCACATTGGATACCAATAACAACCCATCCATGCACCTAGTAGAAGGCACATCGCTAATGTGGTTCGACTGTTCACAAATGGGCATCTTTTCTTTCATCTTATTGACACCCTTCGGAGCGCAGTTGATGCTGTGATCTCGTGTGCCGGGTCATCTTCTTCTTTCTCCGGAGTCACCTCCTGGGTCATTTCCACGATGAGGGGAGCATCTGCTCCTGGGTTTTCCCCATGGTGGGGGCCTCTGGTCAGCCCATGTTTGTTGAAACCTCTGGTCAGTTGCTTGCACTGCTGCCTCACAGCAAGAAGGTCCTGGGATCGATTCCCGCCTGGGGCGCTACTGACTGTGGGGCGCCGTAAAAGGGCTGCCCACTGCTCCTGGCTGCCCCTGGAGGGGCAGCATAACACAGGATGGGTCAAATGCAGAGACTACATTTTCGCGGGCCTCCCTGCATGCTGTGTGTTTGGCGGTCACCACTTCCTGCATGCTGTGTGTTTGTGACCATAAGTGTGGACTAATAAAGTGATCTTTCCTTCTTTGTTTCTTATCTGCTGAGCCCTCGGTTGCCTGTCTGTTGGTCCTTTGTTCTCGGCGGCTGGTGTAGATTCATTGTGGTTGGTCATCGGTTGGAACCACAGTCCTGGTTTGTGATCTCCGCTGGTTGGCCATATCGGGCGTCCCCGACTTTCCTTGGGTTGAGTATTTTGATTAGGACCAGGTCGCCAGGCAGAAATGGGTGGATCGGCTGTCCTGCAGAGAAAGGGAAGAGAAGGAGAAGAAGACACATCACCATAGATGCCATTCAATTTCTTAACAAGTGCATCGGTATAATCACACAAAACAAACCCCACCCCGCACCCAAGGAGTTGGAAATGGTCTTCGCATTAATACTTCGAGAATTGAGATACTTTGCTCGTAACATTTGGAGTTATTCTGATTTTAGATGGGAAGGCATGTAGCAAAGTCTGTCCATAATCTCTTTTGGTCCTATACATTTTGTCTCAGCCGTTTTCACTTCCCTCATTAGTCTCCCACTTTATACCTGCGCCCGTCTTGTGGGGTTTTTTTTCGGGTTGTTGTCTCTAAGATTTGAACATACGTAACAGACATAATGGCGAGATTTTGAATTCTTGGAGTACAACAAACTAATAAATTAATGTAACTCTTACATTGTCAAGGAAACCAGCGGCATCCCATGATGCTCTACCTCTTCAATCAGCTGTCAGTTAGCGGTGAAGGGAAAGAAAAAAAAGGGAAAGGACCCAAGTGCTGGCAGCAAAGTTAACTTAAAATATTCTTTAATGAAAGTAAACTAAATAGTACCGAATACGAAATGAGGCACAGCAAAACTCGAATCTTCAAATCTTAGAGACAACAACCCGAAAAGGGAAGCAGACATAGAAACGCCTCCAAGACAGCCATTCAGGGAGCAGGGACAACAAGGCCGTCCATGGAGACCCTTCCGTCCCCACACCCCAGACAGCCAATCCGGAGACGCCAGGACCCCAGGCCCCACGTGGATATGTAACAGACAGACAAACAGTTAACTTGAAGCACGGATATCATGGCCTCACGTGACCCACAGAGATGTGCAGAGACTGCAAGGTCTCACGTTGAGCCCTTGCGTGGGACCGCCAGTCCAGATAGAAGACGCAACCTGTTCCCACAACAACAGCTGCGAGTGCGTCTCAGAGGCCTCCCGGGGAAAACAGATAAGAGTGAAGCTGACTAGTCACGTAGGCCAAACAGCTAACTAGTCACGTAGGTACAACAGCATAGTGGAAAGTTACCGGCCCACACGATCAATACATCCACAACTCCCAAAAATAAGGAACTTACCTCAACCGAGAAAAATATCCTCCTGTGTGCCACCTACATCCCCCCAATCGAATCCCCATATTTTAAGGACGACATGTTCTCCACCCTAGAGGAAGAAGCTAACCATTTCCAGGCTCGCGGCCACGTTATCATCTGTGGAGACCTCAATGCCAGAACAGGATGAGAACCTGACACTCTCAGCACACAGGGAGACAAACACCTACCAGGAGGTGGAAACACCCCCTCCCCAATATGCCCACCCAGACACAACTACGACAAAGCTACAAACAAACATGGGACACAACTCCTGCAACTCTGTCGTTCGCTGGGATTGTACATAATCAACGGGAGGCTTCGAGGAGACTCCTATGGCAAGTACACCTACAGCTCACCTCTAGGCAACAGTACAGTAGATTACTTTATCACTGACCTCAGCCTGCCCTCTCTCAGGGCGTTCACAATCAGCCCGCTAACGCCCCTGTCAGACCACAGCAAAACCACAGTCTACCTGAACAGAGCAACACCCAATCAAGAAGTACTGAAGCCAAACAAACTCCACACTATTAAAAAAAATGCTACAAATGGAAGGAAAGTAGTGTAGAAACATACCAAAACGCTATTAGGCAACAACAGGTCCAATCACTTTTAGACTAGTTCCTGAAAACAAAAACCTTCAGTACAATGACGAAGATGTAAACAAGGCAGAAGAAAATAGCAATGATAAATGGTTCGACAATGAATGTAAAAACCTTTTATTTTTTACGGAACCAAAAACAGAGACCCAGAAAACCAGAACACACGTCTACGCTATAGTGAAACATTAAAACAATATAAAAATACAGTAAGGAAAAAAAGGGATCAACATGTTAAAAACCAGCTACATGCTATTGAGGAATCCATAAAAACAAACAAGTTCTGGGAAAACTGGAACACTCTAAACAAGCAAAAACATGAGGATCTACCAATCCAAAATGGAGATGTGTGGGTCAACCACTTCTCCAAGCTCTTTGGCCCAATAGAAAATAATACACAGCAAAAACACTTACTAGATAAACTACAAAGTTTAGAGTCAATCATAAAAGACCATCAAAACCCACTAGACTCACCAATCACACTAAAGGCTGTTCCATACTCCGCGAGACGCGAGAACTTTCGTCTCGCACCTAGTGCCCCGCCCACAAAATGACGTAATTTTGGTCTCGCAGACCTAGGTCAGGTGTTCTCGCAAGACGTTCGACACATCAGCCCGGCCGAACTTTGTTCTCGCGTCTTGTCCGAGAACTATTGTGTGATTGGTCAATTTGAAGTGGGCGTGGTTAATGCGCTTTCCACCAGCGCAGAAGTTTCCTGCTGTGGGCGGGGCCTTTGAGGAGTGTCTCGCGGAGTATGAAATGTCCAGGGCGGCGAGAACTTTGTTCTTGTTCTCGCAGACCTAGGTGCGAGAACAAAGTTCTCGCGTCTCGCGGAGTATGGAACAGCCTTAAAGGAACTACAAGACAAAATAAAATCACTGGAAACCAAGAGGGCCTGTGGTGTCGATGGGATCCTAAATGAAATTATAAAATTCACAGACCTCAAATTCCAATTGGCTATACAGTATTAAAAATCTTTAATGTTGTCCTTAGCTCGGGGATCTTCCCCAATATTTGGAACCAAGGTCTGATAACACCGCTTCACAAAAGTGGAGACAAATTTGACCAACAATTACCGCGGAATCTGCGTTAACAGTAACCTTGGGAAAATCCTCTGTATGATCATCAACCACAGACTCCTACATTTCATCACTGAAAATAATGTCCTAAACAAATCCCAAATTGGCTTTCTACCGAATTATCGCACAACAGACCATATTTTCACCCTCAGCACCCTAATAGACAACCAAATAAACAAAAACAAATTAATTATTCTCTTGTTTTGTTGACTTCAAAAAAGCTTTTGATTCTATTTGGATGACGGTCTGCTGTACAAACTTTGGAAAGCGATGTTGGAGGAAAACCTATGACATCATAAAGTCAATGTACACCAACAACAAATGTGCTGTAGATTGGCAAACACACACAGACTTCTTTCCCCAAAACCCGGGGGGTTAGACAGGGACTGCAGCCTGAGCCCACCCTCTTCAACATATACATCAATGAATGGCGAAATCCTCTAGAACAATCTGAGGGAGCTGGCATCTTCCTCTAGGAGACACACAAGTCAAACACTCCTTTTCGCAGATGATCTGGTGCTGCTGTCTCCAACCAAACAGGACTACAACAGTCACCTTGATCTACTACACAAATTCTCCCCAGACCTGGGCCCTGACAGTAAATTTAAACCAAGACAAAATAATGCTTTTCCAAAAAGACCCAGCCTCCAGCAACACAAATATAAATTCTTTCTCGATACAACTCCTGTAGAGCATACAAAGAATTATACCTACCTTGGCTTAAACATTAGCAACACAGGTAACTTCAACAAAGCTGTAAACGACCTGAGAGACAAGGCAAGAAGGGCTTTTATGCCATAAAAAGAACATTCAACTTAGACATCCCAATAAAAATATGGCTCAAATACTAGACTCAGTTATCGAACCCATTTCCCTTTACGGTTGCGAGGTCTGGGGTCCACTTGCAAAGCAAGATTTTACTAAATGGGACAAACATCAAATTGAAACGCTGCATGCAGAGTTCTGCAAATCCATTCTCCGCACCCAACGGAAACACCCAACAATGCATGCAGAGCAGAATTAGAGATACCCCACTAATAATACAAATTCAAAAGAGGGCATTCAAATTTCATACCACCTAAAAGACAGTGAGCCCATGACACGCTCCATAACAAAGCCCTCATCCACAGAGAGTCTAGAGCGATGCCCCCTCGGCCTGCTGGTTCTGGGACTCTATTCACAAAACCAAGCAGAGACACCAGACAGAAACCCCATTAGATTAAACCAAAATTCTAAGAAACAAAAACCAAACTACCTCACGCATTGGAAAAAAATCACCAAAAACAGAGTAAATTAGAATGCTATTTGGCCCTAAACAGACAATACACAACGGCAGAATACCTGAGCACTGTGACCGATCCCAAACTCAGGAAATCCCTGACTAGATACAGACTCAGCGAGCACAGCCTCGCCGTGGAGAGAGGCCGCCACCGGCAGACCTGGCTGCCAAGAGAAGACAGACTCTGTACCCACTGCACCCAACAGGAGGTGGAAACAGAGCTACACTTTCTAACAACCTGCCACCTATACCAAGACATTAGAGATACATACTTCACACAGATCTCAAACACCCAAAATAATTTTGAAAACTTAACCAAAAACTTCCATATCTGTTGGGCGAGGTACAGGAATGTGCAAACACAGCAGCAAGATTTGTGAACTGTTGACAGGAAAAGGACATCTGTTGGGAGTTGTGGATGTATTAATCTTGTGGGCCAGTAACTTTCCACTCTGCTGTGTGGCCTACGTGACTAGTGAGCTGTTTGGCCTACGTGACTAGTTAGCTTCACTCTCATCTGTTTGCCCCGGGAGGCCTCTGAGATGCACTCGCAGGTGGTGTTGTGGGAACATGTTGGCTCTTTTATCTGGACTGGCTGTCTGGCGGAGGGAACGGGAAGGTTTCAACGTGAGACCTTGCTATCCCTGCTTCCTGGTCTGTTGTATAGAGACCCACATCTCTGTGTGGGTCACGTGAGGCCGTGGTATCCCTGCTTCAAGTTAACTGTCTGTCTGTCTGTTACATCCACGTGGGGCCTGGTGTCCTGGCGTCTCCGGATTGGCTGTCTGGGGGGTGGGGACGGAAGGGTACGGCCTTGTTGTTCCTGCTCCCTGAATGGCTGTCTTAGAGGCATTTCCATGTCTGCTTCCCTTGATGATTTGTTGTGTCTATATGGAAATGTTCCTCTTGTTTTTCCCATGCAAAATGTATATATGCTCTATGTATCTAAATAAACTTTGAATCATTCCTGGTGAGACTGCCTTGTGTCACATTGATTCCCGAGCTCACTGCTTTGCTACAGACAATCCAGAACCTGAACTCCAGCTGCCATAGATGACCACTCGAAACTGCGCATAACAACAGCCAACGGAATACAACCTCCATAAAGATTGTCAATCACCTGTCAATGCCACTATTATCATTATAATTTGTATTATATATATATATATATATATATATATATATATATATACACACATACACACATACACACACTCACTATGTATCTTTTTATTTCATTTTTTTTGTAAAAACATTTTTAATTTCTTCTCCTTTCCATTTTTCTCTTTTCATCTCATTTGTTTTTAAATTTTTTTTACTGTAAATATTTTGTTCTTTATAAATATACTTTTTATTTACCACTCACTTTGTAAATGTACGTTTCCCATGCCAATAAAGCTCTTTAAATTGAGAGCGAGAGAGAGCGCGAGCGAGCGAGAGAAACTCACAATAATTATTTGATGCAGTTAAGTACATGCACAGCGTATATTGTACAAACATTGTTTAGCATGTTGTATTTTCTTACATGTTGGTAGTCTGCTCTTATCCCAGCTATTATGCAGGCAACCTAGCAATTATGAAACTTGTTCGATTAACCTCGTAGCTATGAATGCTTGAAACCAGTTCTATTCTTATCTTTATGTACCACAGTGATATATTGTTGTCTTCAACAAATGTACTCTTTGTAAATCGTTTTGGATTAAAGCGGCTGCCAAATTCCTTTAAAGTAATGTAAATGTAAATTTCCACCTATGCTAAATCCCTCGAAAACCCCTGAAAAGCCAGGCAAACACTGATTCAAAGTGGACATGGAAATTCCACGTAGAACAGATTTACACAACATGCGTAAGGGTTGGTTTTTGGATATGGTATTGTTCCGGCTCTTAGATGTATATAGCTCGTCTACGTCTAGGGGGGGTGTAGAGGAGTCGCAAAACAAAACTATGCGCAGCAAACTTATCGTAGAAAATGAGGAAGCAAGCACGCTACAACCCAACGTAAGTGTAAATACAACACTTTATTTGCTCAGGGCAAATACCAAGTATCAATACAAAACGCACGTCAAGGGGAAAAGGGAACGATGAGCGGTGCCCAAGTAAAGAAATCATAAACCAAAAGTGATCTCCTAAACTACTGCAATAGTAATCTATACTATCAACGCTAAGCAAAATCTAAGCTACACTAGACTAATAAATACAAAGGGTGGCACCCACTCCTAACCTGGTGAATAGTAACAGAGGTAAGGCTACGTGATGCAAATGTAAACCCATGGGTCTCTTACCTATTCACCTTGCCCCTATGGCGTACAAATAACAGACAAAATAATGAGGAACCAAAAGCATAACAGCGAAACTGGAGGTTAAACAAATAGTAACTATGATCTTTACAAAAGAAATCGCGATGCCGACAACACACGAGGCAAACAATGCAACAGCGAACCGAGCCAACAGGAAACACACAAAACATGTCCGCCGCTTTTAAAAGGCGGGGCTTTTAAAGGACGCGGACCGCCCTCTGATTGGACAGGAACAGATGAGTGGTAGGGGAGTGACGGGGACGAATGGCCAATCGCTGACGGACACCTGAATGCAGAATGATAGGAGAGGGGAGAAACAGAAGGAAACACAAAACACAACAAGGACACGCTCATGCAGGAGCGGGGAACGTAACACACACACACACACACACACACACACATGTGCACACACACCTACCTTTCAAATGAGATTTTGGACACAGTTTCTCCCACTGTCAGATCCTTCAGTTTGCGGAGGATATTAATTATTTGGGTGATTTGAATACAAAGTCTGCCAATGCAATCACGCGTGCATTAATTCCTACTGTTTACTACTGTACTCATCTGTAGCCGTGTCAAAAACGGCTCCAACCAGGGTTTAGCGCACTTGCCTCAAGAAAGAAAAAGATGAAAAAATGAAAAGAAAACCACAAAAAAGTATTTCATATATATTTTCAAATGTCCCTGTTTCTATAGCAACGAGGGTCCCTCTTTGCCGGCACAGCAGTGTATCCCTTGTCACTCAAAAACGACTCAAAAGAGCTCAGATGATTTTCATATCCAAAACATAATAGCCGTACAGACGCAGGGCAGAGCTATTGACTGTGTTAAGTTCACTTTGGAATTCATTTTTTTTTCTTCTCTTCTTTTCCTACCCAGTCACCGGGTAGCAGCAATACTCCACAAAACAATCTCTATTGAGGGGATGACCTCTGCTCCAGAGTCATTCCACCAGAGATGATGAGGCTCACAGAGGGAGGGACGGAAGTCAATGGCTCTAGGCCTATTTGTTTTTCATCCACTCGCAAATTGAATGTGTTTGCCAATATTGTATGTGATAATCAAGTGATGCATGTGTGTGTGTGTGTGTGTATGTGTGTCTGTGGTGTGTAGTGGTCGGTGTGGGGGTGTGTGTGTGTGTGTGTGTGTGTGTGTGTGTGTGTGTGTGTGTGTGTCAGTGAACTATGCTACAATCAGCTAAAAATCCTCCATTCTACAGACAGACATGTACTACTTTGACCATTTATACCTGTTACGTTCCCCGCTCCTGCATGAGCGTGTGTTGTGTGTGCATGTGCCCGGGGTGGAGGAGTAAGGGTGAACAGGAATAATGAATTTACTGCGCTATCTTTGAATGGCGTCATGGCTACAGAGGATGAGTTATTCTCCATGTTGGTCCCCTCTCTCTCTGTCTCTCTCTCTGTCTCTCTGTCTCTCTCTCTCTCTCGCTCTCTCTCTCCATCTGATCCCCTCTCACTCCCTGTGTCCTGCCAGAAACACTGGCATCACTCCTGGGACTGTTTGATGTGTGGTCGCCTGCCATATGCCCAGAGAGTGTGAGTGTGTGGTTCCTCTGTTTCTTTTCTTTGACTAACACACATAAATAGACACCGGTCAAGTCTTTTGAAAATATTTTTAGATTTGTGTACATTGTCATTGTCGCATATATATGTACATACAGTATATACACACTGCTACACACTGATGGTGGATGAGGTGTCATACCCCACACACACACACACACACAATGTAAATCCCTATGGGTGTCTTGAAAAGCGCTATATAAATGCATATACTGTATATGTGTATATACAGTCTCTTTCCTGTGAACATCCATCAGCCAAATCCAAAATGTAAACATGAAGTTGCTGGGGCACGGTGGCACAATGCTTGTGCCACCTTCTTGCCTCACAGCAAGAAGGTCATAGGATCGATTCCCGCCTGGGGCGCTATTGACGTCCCTGACCAAGATGTGGACGTAAAACCTGGAGTTGTTGGTCCCCGGGCGCTGTCATAATGGCTGCCCACTGCCCCTGGAGGGGCAGCAAAATGGATGGGTTAAATGCAGAGGCCAAATTTCCGCGGGCCTCCCTGCATGCGTGTGTGTTTGGCGGCCACCACTTCCTACTGTGTGTTGTGTGACCATTACAAGTGTGGATTAATAAAGCTCTTCTTCACTTGTGAACAGCTGCTGCAAGCCTGTCCTCTGCTAGGATGGATGATGTACTGCCCAAACATAAGTACTGCCCAAACATATGCTAATGCTTTATAATTAAGAGATTGTCTGTAATAATGAGAGCGGCAATGACAGAGCTTTTATACAAGTACAGTGTATATTTACAGTATATACAGTATACACATATATATTGTTAGATCCGTCGGTTAGCCTCCTCTAACGGAGGTGATTCGAAACCTGTTGTCCAGTAACGGTTGTTAACAGGTCGTTGGGGAGACTAGCCTAGCCCCTAACTGCCTTATCATAGAACTTCTACCCCGCTTACATTGGTGGCGATACCCAAGGCATAACCCTGGCTTCGAGCCACAGCCCCCAATCACGTTTGTTATGGCAGCTCCCCCCTGGGATCCGTGCACTTGTTGATTTGCCAGGAATATATATATCTAGCCTTCGGGATACGTTGTATTTTACTGAAGTGACCTCTTAGAACCAGGTGTTAACCTCAAAACACTCTTGAATCTTCTTCTCCTTCGGCAATGATCAAATGTCCACAGGAATCTATTCATCAACTAATTGATATTTTTTATTATAATATTTCAGCAGGGGAACAGCCAAATGCTCAGCACAAAATCAGCAAATCGTGTTATAATAAATGTAAATGCAAGTGTACGAATAAAGAATATAATGGTCCATAATAGCACTCCATGCCATCTCATTCTATGACCTCTAGGGCACAACATGGGGAATCGTGATGGGATAAATGGGAGGGTAGAATTCTAATATATCTATTTTTGGTAGGAGATACAGTAGAGACACGACTGCAGGGGTAGTGGCTAACGGCTCCCCCGGACGGAGCCTCGGTCTGTCAGGCTCAGTAGTTAGGAATACCAGAGTAACAATAAATAAGTCCTCCTCAAAACCTGCGATGCCGATGTTTTATCTAAAAGCTCTTTGGAATCTTATCTTCACTACATGCCATCAACGAGAGACCATATTTGTTTACTCCCCCTGTGGGTTAGTAGACTGTCCTCCTAAAGCCATAAAACATCCACATATCTTGAGTCTTGGTACTACTAACCGTCTGTATAATGATGGTAATAAGTAAAGAAGAACGCCGTCCGATATTGATGAATTTATCCGGATCTCACTGGTTGGTGAGCGCGCCTGCTTCTCTACTTAGGGCTCCAGCCCCTCCCGTCGTGAGCACTGTAGAAGCCCATGGCTCCTATCTATGAATTTGTGGACCGTCGAGAAACACCCAAACTGAACTGAATAAATGATTGTTGGGGAAAACTGGAAAGTATTCCGAAAAATAGTATTCCAAGTGATATTATTCCAAATGATAGTATTCCAAAAAGTAATCCCAGAAATAGTATTCCAAGAGTTTCTTAAAAAAAATTAAAACATTATGAATCATACTGTTTGTTCACCTGTTTTAATTCTCATCAATGCACTGCTTCCTGAGGAGTGTATTTGAATAGAATAGCTCACAACAGGCCATTGTATGTGGTTATTATATCACAGCTAATGTGCACTGTTCGGCCTGGCGCAAAACGGGTACACATTAATTTAAGCCGCAAATATTTTACTGTGACATTTGCTTAATGAGAGGAGATAGAAATCTGTGAGAGACAAAGTGAGCAGAGAGAGAAAGAGATAGAGAGAGACGGAGATAGTGAGAGACAGAGAGACAGAGAGCGAGAGAGAGACAGAGAGAGGAAGCGTGTGAGAGAGAGGGGACAGACATGGAGAGAGAGAGCAAGATAGAGACAGACAGAGACAGAAAGAGAGAGAGAGTGAGAAAGAGAGAGAGAGATTGATTTTTAAAACACCATTAATGTCATAAAAACACTATCCGAGACGAAGACACCAATATATTACTCTTCTTCCAATAAATATAAATACAACATTTGATTAAAAAGCAGTGCTAAAAATTAATTTACCATCCTCAATATCATCTACAGAACAGATTATATGTTTATAACAACACATTTCCTCAAACTCTTCGAGACTATTCATGGTCCTACAGAATCTAAAATCCACCCATACCCTGGCCTTCACTAATATCACAAATAAAGGAACTAGATCAAGACAAGAAACATTTTCTATTTTACTTTTTCTGTTCTTGTAAATAGAAAGCTTTGCCGTCCCCACCACAAAATTTATTAGCTTCCACTTCCATGCATTTTCTCTTCGATACCCAGCACCAAAAATAAAACTCGTTATGGACCATTCACAATCGAACTCCATAAAAAGAGCATTTAACATTTCAAACAAAGGCTCCAGCTTTCTGCATTCTGCAAAACAGTGAAACACAGTTTCTGGCTCGTCACAGAAAGGACATTTACTAGAAACGGCAGGATTAATTTTAGCTAGGAAAACATTACTAGCCAATGCTCCATGCAAAATCCGCCATTGAAGATCACCTGATCTCTTACTTAAAGGGGCTTTATAAAAAACCCTCCATACTGGCGCTACTTTGTTATCAACACTTAGTTTGTCTCTCCACACTGTATCATTTTTACCATCCAGTTTCTTTTTGTTTAAGGCCTTCACACAGTATCTGTACAACTGTTTTCCATTTGACATGTATAAATCACCATTTTCAACATATTTAGATTCAAGTAACGGTCCTTTTAGTCCATCCAAGCCTACATCAAATCCCAGCTCTGGAAAAGGATCATCTCGATCTGGTGTCTCTAAATCGCTGCTATAGTCCCGCAGCATTCCCATTTCCTCCGTGGTCAGTTCAGTAATCCATGAATTGAGAAAACCTCTGGTGTAGCGATGAGACTTGAAGCCAAGTAGGGATGCCACCTCCCCTGTATTAAAGAGTCCAGGACCCGCAGCTTCCACAATATGTTTCAATTGAATATGTCCAGTTTCACACAGCCTGCGATTAAGACCAGGGGCAGTCCTGTCCTGTATATCCATCCTGGACCCATGCACCAAAGGTTCTTCTAGAAGCCAGAACAGCGAGGATGTAGGCTCAATCCGACTCCATCTGAAACAGTTCCAAGCTCTGAACAATCCCTGGTAAAACAGAGGTAAGTTATCCAGCCGTATTTGCCTTGAATCTAAAAGAAAAATAGAAGCATCCAACCCTAAATTGGCTGTTCTTCTTAAAATAGCACTTGTTAAGTCTCTCCATACAACATTTGTTCCTAATAAGTAACGTTGTACAAATTGCAACCTGAAAGTTGTTAACCTGCTGGAAAGATGCACAAGTCCCTGTCCCCCTTCTTCCTTAGTTAAAAACAATACGCTCTGAGAAACCCAATGAAGTTTATCCCAGAAGAAATCAACCAGGACAGCTTGTACTTCCTGTAGCAATCCAGCAGGTGGCTCCATACATGCTACTTTGTGCCACAAAGTGGAAGACACTAAATTATTGATAACCAGGGCTCGGCCTCTGTATGACATTTGTGGTAAAAGCCATCTCCACTTCGCCAATTTGGCTTTTACTCTGTCCAACACCCCATCCCAGTTTTTCTTTACTATATCTTGCGCTCCCAGATAAATCCCAAGATACTTCAAGCCATCTCTTTTCCATTTCATACCTTCTGGGAGGCTGGGTAAACCAACCGACCAATTTCCCACTGCCAAAGCTTCACTTTTACCCCAATTTACTCTCGCTGAGGAGAACTTCCCAAAATTTGTGACAATCTCTCCTAATCTATCAATGTCTTCCTGTCGCTGAATAAAAACAATAAGGTCATCGGCATAAGCAGACAAAACATATTTTGTGTCAAACGTAGGTACAACCAGACCACTTATACAGGATCGTATTTTCTGTAATAATGGTTCTAATGAAATTGCGTACAACATTCCTGACATGGAACAGCCCTGCCTGATACCTCTACACACTTTAAAAGGTCTACTTAACTCCCCATTTATTTTCAATACACTCTCGATATCCTCGTACATTACCTTGATCATGGCAATAAAACCAGTGCTGAGGCCAAACCTTTCCATGAGCTTCCATAGGTACTGGTGCTCAACCCGGTCGAAAGCCTTTTCCTGATCCAAAGATAAGAGACCAGTTTCCAAACCCAAAGAGCTAGAGACTTCCAAAATATCTCTAATTAAAGACACATTATCAAAGACTGACCTACCGGGCACACAGTATGTTTGGTCTCGGTGAATGATGTATTCCATTGCTTTTTTCAGTCTGTTGGCCAAAACTTTGGACAGCATCTTATAGTCAACACACAGGAGAGAGACAGGTCGCCAGTTCTTTATCTCCTGAAGGTCACCTTTCTTTGGTAGCAGTGTAAGCACTGCTCTCCTGCAGCTCTGTGGTAGTAAAAGGTTCTCGAAACTCTCATTAAAAACCCCTAAAATGTCTTCACACATCTCAGGCCAGAAAGCTCTGAAAAACTCCACCGGAAGTCCATCAATCCCGGGGGCTCTTCCCCCCTCCATACTCTGCAGAGCTGCCCACATCTCGTCTAGGTGCAGAGGACCATCCACTTCCGAGTTGACCTCCTCTGGGAGCCGAGACAGATCATCGCAGAAGGAATCAAACAATACATCATTTTCTTCATATTCACGAGTAAACAGTTCACTGTAAAAATCCACTGCTCTCCGTCGTATTGCTGAATGCTCGGTCAGCAACTGTCCATTTTCAGAATGAAGGGCATGAATTTGCCTGCTCTGTCCATTTTTCTTCTCCAAGCTAAAGAAAAATTTCGACGGAGAGTCCATCAGAGTAGCACTCTGAAAACGGGACCTGACCAATGCGCCCTGTGCCCTAGATCCCAGTAGGTCAGCCAGTACAGTTCTTTTATACCTGAGGACTTCAATTTGGCCTCGATTTCCTGTGGAATCCACATCACTTTGTAGTTCCACTATTTCCATCTCTAGGTCGTTCATTGATCTAATAATGTTCCGAGTGATACCTTGAGTGTATTGTTGGCACAACTGTCTGGTTTCAATTTTGCCATAATCCCACCATTGTCTTAGGGATGTGAATTCAAATTTCCTTGACCTAAAATCCTTCCAAAAAAAGATAAAAACGTCTCTAAAATTTGCATCCACAAGCAAAGCAGTATTAAAATGCCAATATGCACTTTTATGTTTAATATTTGCGACAAAAAAATCACAAATTACCATTGAATGATCTGTAAAACCAACAGGCGCTATTATGCACTTTTTGACCATGTTAAAATGATGCCTAAAAACATACATCCTGTCCAGTCTAGCCAACGAAATCGTATTATCCCTGCAATGGGACCATGTATATTGTCTTTCTTTAGGGTGCAGCTCTCTCCACATATCAACCAAATTCTGGGCTTCAACTAAGTGAACCATTGCCTGTTTAGATGCAGCATGAGGTTCGATATGATTTCTATCTATTACATCACATTCAGTACAGTTAAAATCTCCATTTAAAAAACATATTTCTTCAGAGGAACAACTTGCCAAGACACCATTAACTTCATTTAAAAAATAGACTCTTTCCGGACCTGAAGTAGGAGCATATACATTAATGAAAACAACATTGTAATGATGAAAGCGTGCCCTGACTACCAATAATCTACCCTTTATCACCTCCTCCACATTAAAAGACAAGGGAAGAAAATCTCTCGAAAACAGCAAAGCCAGGCCAGCAGTATTACTGCTCAGATGGCTCAGAACCACCTCCCCGTCCCATTCTTTCTTCCAGTCAGACTCATTTGAGACATCACTATGCGTTTCTTGTAAAAAAGTCACATTCGACCGTTTCAGCTTTAGCAATTCAAATAAGCATGCCCTCTTTCTCACGTCTCTTGCACCATTGAGATTTAGTGTTGTAAGTCTAAAAACACTCATTTCGTGTGAGAGAAGAAAAAATAAAAGCAATACTATAAAAATACGGAAAACCATCTTAGACTTAATCATCAACATTTACTTTTTGCTGGAGTTTCCGGACTAGTTTCTTCAGTCTGAAAACTTCTTGCTGGGTAAGTTTGTCATCCTTCCTGTGTATGTGTGATTTTACAGAGGCAACAAAGCACTCTTTATCACCAAAAAAATCCTGCACCTTGTCTTCTGCTCCCTTAAAGTTTTTTGTGGCCTTTAAGAAAAGTTTAACTTTTTCTACATTGTATGGTCTTACAGGCCTTTTTTTTTTTTTTTCCTCCTGACTTTGACTTTGTGATTCGTCATCAGAGAGCCACATTTCACTCCCCTCCTCCTCCTCACCCATCCCAGACTCATTGGCATCAATAGACTCAGAATCTATTGACACCTGGTCCACTTCTACCTGCTGTGTGTACTTTACAGGATTTGCTTCCTCTTTATTCTTCCTTTTTCCATGAGACTTCCCACCCGGTGTCTCCCCTTCCATCTCTTTCTCACCATCTTTCTCACCCTTCATTCTATCCACATTCAGTGATATCGGCTCATCCTCGCCGATTACAGCCTTTTGTTGTTCCTTTGCACATTTCTCAACTTCATTTTTGCCTTTTCCCTCACTTGTTCCTTCTACAGACTGACACACATTTTCAGCTTCACTACGAGGCTCCTTGTCTACCAGCGCAGTATAGTGCTGCACCCCGGAGGGTCCAGGCTCACTCTCGCTCTGAGCCCCTCCGTCTCCCGCCGCCTCCTCCTCCTCCCCCGCAGCAGCAGCAGCAGCAGCAGCAGGGGGGGGGGCAGCGGTCGGAGCCGCGGCAGGTTTCTGCGGACAAACCTTCACTACGTGGCCCTCCCCTCCACACCCAAAGCACTTAGACGTCTCGGATGTTACAAAAATAACATACTCAGAATCATCAAGTTTAACTTTGAAAACCAGGCTTAGATCCTCATCTCTGTTCCTCAGGATCATGCTCACCTGTCGCCGATGAGACACGACGTGTTTCAAAAGCGGCGATTTACAGCCTGACGGGAGCTTCCTTATCGGGGAGACTATCTTTCCATGTCTAGACAGCTCTTTTATCAAAAAATCATCGCTAATGAAGGGCGGAATGTTCGAGATAGTGACCCTCTTAGCGGGCGTTGTCAGGGGCAACACTGATACAAATGTGTCCCTGATCACGACACCGCTCTCAATTAATTTATTCACTTTGTCGATCTCGTCGACAAATAAAACAAACGCGCCGTTCATCCGCGCAGCGGATTTAACGCTCTTGTATCCGACAACTTTCCCCACCGCCAGCCCGCACTCCTCCACTGAGCAGGGGAAACCAGTAGATACCTTGATGCCATGTTTCCTTGTGAGTTTGGTAAACTCCATGGCCACACACAGGGACCAACCAGCAGAACGCCGGCTGGTATGTTAACAAACACCCAACACCCGCTGTATTTACACTATCAACACGCTATAAGTGACAAATAAAGAAAATAAAAAACCTATACCATAACCCAGTGAAAAGAAAAAGACAGAAGAAAAAAATAACAAATACAGAGTTAGAAAACTCACGCACTGCAAACACGCTCTCAGCTCGCACTCACCACGTTCACTCCCAGCATGCACTCAGAGAGAGAGAGAGAGAGAGAGAGAGAGAGAGAGAAGAGGAGAGAGAGAGAGGAGAGAGAGAGAAGAGAGGAGAGAGAGAGAGAGAGAGAGAGAGAGGGGAGACAGGGGAGAGGGAAGAGAGAGAGAGAGAGAGAGAGAGAGAGACAGGGAGAGAGAGAGCGAGAAAGAGAGGGAAGGAGAGAGAGGGAGAGATAGAGATAGAAGGAGGGAGAGACAGAGAGACTGGGAGAGAGAGAGAGAGAGAAAGAGAGGGTGGGAGGGAGAGGGAGAGATAGAGATAGAGAGACAGGGAGAGAGAGGGAGAGATAGAGAGACAGGGGGAGAGGGAGAGATAGTAATGAAGATCCGTAATGAAGATGTGCATTACAGATCTGTGACATCACATATATTTGTTCTAACGTAGTATCTCATTTAAGAATGGATTACTCCGACCATCTTTGGTTTAGTTTACTGCTCTTTTTAAGGAGACATGTAGTTTGGGTTCGTGCAAATGACACCTGACAGGTAATTTACACGTCAGCTCGGGAAAAGGGCAACGGATCGACCCTGAGCTGTCTCTACAATGGAGCTGAGGTCATTCTCTGTGTACTCTTTTAATGGACCCTTCCCTTCACTAATCCACACAAATCCACTTGTGCTGTAGGAAAGTTTTGATTCTTTGTAATGTGAAATGCAATGCAGGTCTAGTCATATCTATCATAACATCTACATTTTCCCATAATGCCTCTGTGGATGTGCACGTTGCCGTATGAACCGCAATCTCATTTTCTCACGTTCACGCACAGTGACTTTAGGTGAAGGTTAAACCTACCTAAACAATATAAATAACCCTATTGTCACATTCTGTCTCTGCTCTCCTCCTGGGTGATTCTTTTCGTGTTCTCAGCACACCCTGCTGGACATTTTATGTATTGTCTACCATGTGTTTCTTGTTGTTTTGTGCGCCACGTGTCTCTGTTGTGTTTCTGTCTCCGCCTCTACCTATCATCGTTTTCTTCCTGCCCTTGTCTGTTGTGGGTCATTTAGCCTATTAACACCTTGTGGGAATGTGTGTGTTTGGTGTAGGGCTGCACGATATGGACAAAATATCATATCCCGATATTTTTAGGCTGAATGGCGATGTACGATATATATCCCGATATTTTCTATGAAGAGGGTTAAATGTTTCATTGTAAGTCAAAAGCCACATGTGAGATGTTAAAAGCACCTTTATTCAGTAATAGTCAGTAATAACGAGTTGTACGATACATCCCTCTTAAAACCTCTGACAAATTATGTGGTGCCAACTAGAATGGTGTCAAGATTGAATGAAAAAATATATAAAATAATAGTCTATATTAAATAAAATGTGTACAGTTTTTCATCTCCAAACAAGAACGTAAACAGAACACAATTATCAACAGAACGGGTCAACACGCATTTTTCCTCCTATGTAGCCCTCCTGTATCTTACAAGAGGTTTTGTGCAAGAAAAACAAGCCTATCCACAGCCTCAGGCTTCAGTGATGCCCTGTGGCAGGTTACAATGTTTCCGCTGCAACTGAAAACCCTTTCAGAAGGCGAACTGGTCGCTGGTACGCAAAGATATTTCTTTGCCAGGTGGCTCAGTGCTGGAAAGATATCTTCATGCTCCTTCCACCATTGGAGAGGATCTCTATCACTCTCGACACTAGCTGAATGTAGGTAGCTTGAAAGTTCACTTTCAATTGCCTCCCTCTGTGTCAGTGTGGTGCTGGTGACTGTGCTCTGCTTGAAGAAGCTGGCCAGTGACTTCTTCTTCTTAGCTGTTGGTGGTAGTGCTGGTTCTTGGTCAGTGGGCACAGGTACAGCTGGGTCAGGCTGACAGCTGCCCCGATCAGCCAGGATGGACTCCACCTCCAAGACAGCTCTGTGTTTCAGCGCATCCATTTTCTCACCTGGGATGTATTTGGCCCTGAACCGTGGATCGACAAGTGACGCCATATCCAACAGGTCACTTGTGTCTGGGTCGGCATATTTGGCATTGAGGTAATCCACGATGCAGGTCTTAATCGATTTGCACAGCTCAGTATCGCCCTCTTCATGTGCCAGGAGACTTGTTGTGAAAAGGTGTAGCACAGGCCTGATGTAGGAGAGTGTGACATATTCTTCACCTGTCCTGAAGGGGCGTCAGAGCTTTCTGGACCGCCTCCAGTACCTCTGTGTCCTGCGGTTATCCTGAATCACCCA
The DNA here is from genome assembly GCA_002895965.2 of Coryphaenoides rupestris. Lineage (NCBI taxonomy): Eukaryota > Metazoa > Chordata > Actinopteri > Gadiformes > Macrouridae > Coryphaenoides > Coryphaenoides rupestris. The sequence goes on from PIJE02000365.1 coordinate 35,057, forward strand.
GAAAGGTTTGTCTACTGGCGCCAGGTGGTGTGTAGAGAGAATCTGACTGGCCGCTGTTACTGGGAGGTAGAGTGGGAAGGAGTGGTTGATATAGGAGTGACATACAGAGGAATCACAAGGAGAGGAGAGGGTGTTGACAGCAGGCTTGGAGGGAACAACAAGTCCTGGAGTCTTAGGTGTTATGATGCTGCTGCTGCTGTCGCTGCTGTTGCTGTTGCTGCTGGTGAAGGTCTTTACGTTGTCCGGTACAACAGTATTGGAACACACCTCGGTCTCCGCCCCTCCGGCTCCAACAGAGTAGGAGTGTATGTGGACCGGCCTGCTGGCACTCTATCCTTCTACAGAGTGTCCCCACATGTAGGAGGCTCCTCGGACACACTGACACACATCCACACCTTCCAGCTCACATCCACCCAGGAGGACCTCCTCCCTGGGTTTAGGTTGTGGAGGTATGGTGGCTCAGTGACTCTGTGTCGGTTGTAGCAATAAACACACACACACACATATTTACACAAACATACACACACACACACACGTTTTTAAATACACACACAAACACACCACCCACCCACACACACACATGTTTATAAATATATTTTGTATGATAAACCATGAAAGGAAGTAACTGTTAAGATCTTCCATAGGGTTTACAACGCAGGTTTTTAATCAAGATTTAATTTTAAATGTTAAATGTGTTTTTAACACTGATTGATGGTATGATCATATACTACAATATTTTCATGCATTATTTTTGGTAATAAAGTGCTTGTATATCAGTTTTTATTTTCCTAAGCCTACCATTGAACCTGATTTAAATAAGATGTAATGTTATATTCATCATGAAAGTGGTCTGTGGGAAAAGCTAATGATGTTCATTAGGGGTGTAACAAATAACCGATTTGAGTCGGAAAATCGGTTTTGATTTAAAAGATGCGAGTGCATCGGTACACGGACCCCTGGATCGGTCTAAACGTAGCATGAACCGGCCGCTGGCCCGATCACAAAGTTATGAATCGGTTTTATGTTGTTGCTGTGCTGCTGAATCCTCCGTCTGCTCTCGCTCGCTCTCGCTCTCGCTCACACACACACACACACACTAAACTCTCGCGAGACTTGTCATAGTAACGTTAATAGCGCTCTGTTTGCGAGGGAAAGACAAAAAATGTCCGATACGATTCACAACGTGAACGCATGTTACATTGCAAAACAACACTTTAAAAGACTCATATTCTATAAGAGTGCTTACAGTTTGCCACTTTGTTGTGTTCTGTTTGCAAAAAAAATTGCACAAGGGATGTCTTAAAATTGTTATAATTTTCATTGTTCCTGATCTGAGCCTACACAGACCTCTCCAGAACTTGGGCTCTAATTTGTGCCAACAGTGAAATTGAATAGTTTGTTTTATTGTCAGAGGGGCTTTGTAAAGTTCTTAAAATGCAATATGTTACACTAATAAACATGACATGTTTCTGAATTCACATGTCAAAAGTGACAAAATACTTGTTCCCTGGTCTTTGATAAATCTATTTGAAGGTAAGCAATGGCACATTTATAGTATTGACTTATGTTAATTCATAATGTAAAATGATTGTCTACACAAGGAACTCTATCAGATTGTATCATATCCCATCAAATCGTATTGAATCGTATTGAATCCTACTGAATCGAATCGAATCGTTCCATTTTAAAAATGTATCGTCCCTGAATCGTATCGTACCCCATGTATCTAGATACGTATCGGATCGTCTTTTTTGGAGATGCACACCCCTAATGTTCATGTTGTGAACGACTTTAAAGTGAATATTGATTCCTTGTGTTGTGTGGGGAACAACACGGCAGCAGAACACGTTCAGTTATTAGAGATATGTGCTCACCTGCTTATGATTTGTAATCTCTGCTACTTCTGTTATTTTAGTCCTTCTGTTTATTGTGTACATGTAAGGGACACTTTATTCTGTTGTTTGTTCATAAAGCGTCACGGTAATAAACAAGTCAGGGGATCCAACTGAATGTTGTCGTGTGTTCAGCCGATGATTCTAAGAGGAAGTATTGCACATGATATAAAGAATATTAAGAATACTGCACATAATGATGAAAGGTAATATTGCAAGGATAATATTGAGAAGAAGTATAGAACATGACATTAAGAATATTGCACATGATGATGAGAGGAGATGAGAGGTAATATTGCAAGGTAATTTTTAGAGGTAACATATTAGTACATGATATTGATAATATTGCACATGATGTAGGGAAGAAATATTGCACATATATGTGCTATATATTTACAAATGGCTATCCAACACTACATGGGATATCAGAGGGCGCCATCTCCCTTCCCTTCGCCCCCACATACACACCAATGGTGGTGAGTCACTAAATGTCTCATTTCAAGGACAAGGTAACATAACATCGTTTTCAGTTCTTAACAGGAATAAAGAACTTGTTTTAGGTCAACAACAAAAGAGTGAATGCAACTGGTGAACATTCAACTGCTCAAATAGTCTTTTGGGGACTTGCCTGCACTGCAGTGTCTTCCTCTGTGTGTGTGTGTGTGTGTGTGTGTGTGTGTGTGTGTGTGTGTGTGTGTGTGTGTGTGTGTGCATGTGTGTGTTGTAGAGTATATACAGCACACACACACACACACACACACACACACACACACACACACACACACACACACACACACACACACACACACACCTCAGCCACCAGCCAGCTCATACATCAAGGTGTGCACATAACAGCTTCTATAGGCCTGAGACACTCACCATACATCCACATAAGTACATATATATGGTCTTTGTATGGTGTGAGTCACCTGTGTGTATGTGTGTGTGTGTGTGTGCGTGTGTATGTGTGTGTGCAGGTAGACTCAGTCTCGGTGCGTTGCTGCCCTCTACAGGTTGAATGGTGGAATCACATGTTTTTTTCTAAGTGTCTCTTCTCAAGACAGATTGAGTACATTTAATATGATAGAAGATAAGATAAGATAAGATAGAACTTTATTGATCCCAAAGGAAATTCTTGTGCCAGGTTGCATAGCAATAGAATAAAACAATAGAGAAATAAACAGTAGAATAATAAAAAAATAATATAACAGATTTACAAATGTACAGTGAGCAGTGCTCCTTATTTTCCTATTATATTCATTTTAATTGACATATTTTATTTCCAAACTACGTTTTTCTTGATTTATGTATTATTTATTTTCATTTCGTTTTTGTTATGAATGACTTGCAGTGTCTTTCTGCACTCTCGTCAGTTCAGTTAATAACAATAATAATAATAATAATAATAATAATAATAATAATAATAATAATAAGCACAATAAGTGACAGTCATGTCCCGGGTTAATGATGTTATATCATCTTCATCTAGTTTGTAGCCGTGAATCAGCCGCTAGTGAGGACTTAAAGCCACAAATAGTTTGCTAGTTAACGATGAAAACCACGCAGAATGTGTCCGTGTTGTGTGTCGTTTGTGTGCTAAGATGCTGTCGTTCTTCTTTTATATGCTCCATCTTGGTTCATGTCAATATAAGTTGGTGAATGTGGTATTTGTATGATGTTAACGTGTTAAAACATCGACGAGTGACTTGTTGTGTTGTAGCAGTAGTCTCGCAAACTGGCGGGAAGTCCTGACAGTGAAAAATGGCGGCTCAGATGTTTTACTTGTTTACTACGTTGTTTACTACGTTGTTTACTACGTTGTTTATTACTTGTTTATTAAGCCTGTACACCCTAGTCTTAGTAAGGGGAAATTGCTTATGTTTCATGGTTAAAGATCCATGACTGCGGTGTGTTATAATGTAATACTAGTCACGATATCAAGCAGCATATAGACTATGCAACAGTATGTGTATAGAATAGATTTGTATGTTAATTGACTTGTTGAGGGAAAACGTAAGGAAACAAAAGGAGATATAGAGAGCATGTCTCAATACATTGTGGAGCGCAGCTGTCCTGAACGCCACAAGTGTCATCACGTCTCTTCATGTTTCTGTTCTACTGAATCTATCATCGCTATACGTGCTCCCATTCCTGGGACCTGGTACACATTTGAAAGCTTAAATTCACATATAATGGAGAAGCGGCACCATATTATACGGTACTATTCACTAGTCACTTAATACTCCGGAGGTATTACAGTCTTCTGGTTCTGGGTGTGTTCTGAGGCAAGGCAGTGGGCGCTGGAATCATTGTGGCATCACCAGAGAGATTCAAAGCTTATTCAGAAACATAGAGCATATATACAATTACTGTGGTGGTGGTCATATACAGTATATATATATATATATATATATATATATATATATATTTATGGTTATATATATATAGAAGTGGCTGCAGGTTTCATGCAGGTGTAGTGTAACCATGTTGCCTCTGAGGGTAACGTTGGGTCTGGGACACGTTCTCATGTCCGTTGTGCCTTCGGTGGATCACGTGTTCCTCTGCCAAACCCCCCCCTTGTTTGTGGTCAGTGCAAGTGGACCACATGTTGTTCTGCCATCTCCCCCTGTGGATGAAAGCAGAGAGGACATGAGATTCATGAGGTTTGGGGATTATTTGTGCCTGCGAAGGTTCAATGATCGACAGACTATGTTAAAGTAGAGTGAGTTCCTAGTTTAACGAGCGCGACTTTCAATGTCAGCATTGCATATTCAAGTGTTAAAATAGCCAACAAAAATCTGCAAAAATGCCGGGCAAGTGCGTCTTTAATCCAAATTGGATGGAAAAAGAAGAGTACAAGGACTGGCTTCAAGAGGACAAAATGGGAATGTCCTCTTTTGTCACCAAAACGGACTGTTTGAAATCTGAACTTTTATGGTCCTTAAATGTTATGGATAAACATTATTCCTATAGATCATGCGAAGGTGTTAATGACCTATTTCAACACGTTTCCTGATGGCGAGATCGCGAAATCTTTGTTGAATATCGGAAGTTGTGGACTACACATCGTAAATGGAGCTTTCAGGACTGGGTTTCTTGTTGCTGATTTAACAAAATGTAACAAAATTCCTATCAAGTTTATACTGGCTGTTCAAAGACAAACCGGCGAGGAGAGAGGACTACACTCAAGCCTGCGAGGCTACAGGCAATGTTCGGTTTCTGTTTACATTTTGTCAGCATAGGTGGCTAGAAAATGTTCCAGAAGCAGAGAGGGCCTTGGAAATATTGCCTAGTGTAAACACATATGTTAAACAAATGAATGAAAAGCAACTCAAAAGATCCCAAAACGAAATCCTACACAGTCGTGAAAGAAATGTGCAGTGACCCCCTTCTGACTGCTAAAGTGAACTTTTTTCTCTCAGTAGCTAAAGAACTTGCACCGTTTCTTACGGCTTACCAGACAGACACACCTATGCTACCATTCTTATTAGGGATGCACCGATGCCGATACCAGTATCCGGTCCGATACTGTGCTCATGTACTCTTAAAACTACTCCGATACAACCGCACCCGATACCACTTTGGCAACGCAACGTTAACCTCTCGTCAGTTGAGCAGGTAGCTGGAGGAGCAATGTCAGCAGTTGATATTTTAAGATAAGCGATGATGACAAAAGTAGAGCAGAGTGCAAACTATGCCCTGCTAAATTGTCAAGAGGAGGGGTGAAAAGTAGTTCCTTTAACACAAGCAATTTGATCAAACATCTGAAGAACCAACACAACGCCGAGTTCAAGGAGTTTGCTAATGCTAGCAGCGGGAAACAGCAACAACCAACTTTGCAGCAAACGCTGGAGAAGCGAGAGAAAATGTCCAGAGACAACCCACGGGCAGTAAAAATAACAGAAGCTCTTACCCAGTACATTGCTCTTGATGACCAGCCGTTGTCAGTGGTAGATAATACGGGATTTCGTCGTCTTCTCAGTGTACTGAAGCCTGAGTATGAGATTCCGAGCCGTCACCACATCACAGAAACCATATTACCAAAGCTTTATGACTTCATGAAAAAGCACATCAACAGCCTGTTGCATGACATTTCGGCCTTCAGCTTCACCACTGATATTTGGACTAGCAGTGTCAGCCCAATGTCTCTCATCAGTTTAACTGCGCAGTGGATTGATGAGGATTTTACTCCGCAGAGAGTCGTTCTACAAGCAAAGCAGTTTCGGGGTTCGCACACTGGCCAAGCCATAGCAGGTGCGTTTGATGATATGCTTCAGACGTGGGGCATTCCAAAAAGTTCTGTTCATGTTGTGCTCCGGGACAACACCAAAAACATGATCAAGGCCATGAGTGATGCTGGACTCCCTCGCCTGCCGTGTGTCGCTCACACCCTCCAGTTAACGAGGGTCTTTTGGCTCAGAGAAGTGTAGCTGATGCGGTGGCAGTAAAATAGTTGGACATTTTAAACATGCCGCCTTAGCCTACTCCCGCCTGGAAGACATTCAGGTGCAACTCAACATGCCTATAAGAAGACTCCAGCAAGACGTGCAGACCCGCTGGAACAGCACGCATTTTTGAGGAGTTAACCTGAAAAGTGAGCTCCTCTGATGCTTTGGCATCAGATGTGATTCCTGCTGTGACCGTGCTTCAGAGACTTTTGACCAAAGAAACAGACGAGGACCATGGCATCAAAACAATGAAGGGAACCTATACTAAACCTAAACTATACTGCGCCCTTCTGTGCGACCCCCCCTTTCTGCTAGCGAAACCACTTGGTAGTCTTCACCATCACCACCAACCACATTCATGTGTTTGTCTAATAGAAATCAATGCTGTGAAGAGAAGTTGTCAAGTGGTCTCTTCAGTCGAGGTTCTAGCTGTCTGTGCTGGTTCTCCTGGCCGTCTTTGCAGGGAGCCAGTGGGTGGAGCTGAGAGGGTCAGCTGATGTGGTGCACCTGTGCAGGTTTGGGCTGCAGGCCTACATATATATTGTTTCTCTTGTTATTGTTTGCCTATTTCCTACGTACTCGTTGCCTGCCATGCCACAAGAGTTTCACTGCTCAGAATGGCCGTGTGTTGTAATGTACACGTGACAAACAAAACACTGACTTTTTACATGAACCGCTTTTTATTTAACCATAACTTATTAATGAAACCTCCAACACAGTCATATGCATTCCCAACAATAAGTACCTTAACATTCAAGATCTTTTGGATGGTATGGCAAAAATATATCCATGAACAATTAGTTATGTTTGCCTTCAAATACACCCACTGAAAGCAGCAAGAAAGAGAAACAAAAATAAAACATATTGCACGTATCACAATCAGGTTTAAAAGGTAAAAAAACAAAAACCCAATTACAATTAACATAGTTATGCAGGAAATATTTTTTAAATACTTCACATGGGGATTAGATTATTCCACACATTATTATCATCATTATGATATGGCATCTTAATATACTATTAATGACGACCATCCTGTATTAAAACATTCCCTGTTGTATCCATAGTTGTGACAATAATTCCCTAAAACCTAAAGAGAACCAAGGAGAGCCGGAGCCATGAGTAATATTACAGAACCACTGAGAGAGAAGATCTGAACCATCTCTGTATCACAGATCAGCGTGTGAGCACAGCCTACAGGTGAGATGCACGAGCAGAAGAATAAGACACGGTCAGACATTGAAACAGCTCTTTAAATAAAACAACAACAACCATTTAGTCGGTGGTTTTTAACCAAAGTGCGAAGAAGTATGGCTCCGGCCGCACGCACCCCCCCTCCCCCCTTCACGATGCCACGAGCTGCACTTCCGAGATGAGGGTGGCCATCGTTGTGCTCAGGGGGGGGTCAGGTGTTTTAAGGTGTTCTTCATGGGGTCCAAGAACTCTTGCTCTGTGATGGCCTCCAGCCTCCGGAGGACCCCATCCCCGCTGGCGGCCGGGTAGTCTGCGATAGGCCGGCCGCCCTGTGCCGCCCCGTGGCCCAGGGCCGGGCCCTGAAAGGAGCAGCACAGCGTGCGGAAGAAGGGCAGCAGGTGGGAGATGGAGGGCAGGGAGCGCTGGGTGAGGAGAGGGAACTCCAGCGGCTCCGTGGAGGAGTCCTCTGCCAGCCCGTTGGACGCCTGGAATACAAACAAACAAAGGCAAAATTATGTTTTGTTTTCAGATCATTATCACTGCTGTGCCTCCTACCTATACTACGTATAATTACTTGAGGTCACTTGTTAGGCATTAGTTAATATAATTTATATTCTTATAGTTTTTCGATGTTTACATATGCTGTTCACTATGATTATACACAGGTTTTCGCATTGTGCTTTTTTTCCTCATGATTTATTTTTATATCATGTTGTATTTTATTATGTTTTTTCTTCTGTTAGCACCTTGGTCCGTGATAAACATCACTTCGTTCTTGTATAATGTGTAGATTAAGGAATGACAATAAACAAACGTTTCTTTGAGTAAAGAAACTTTTTTCTCTTGAAGCTCACCCCGTGCCGGAGCTGTATTCCCTCCAGGATTCGGAGAACGTGCGGTTTGCATCCCTGCTCTCCCTCCAGAAGCGCGTTCTCCGTCCCGCTGTAGCGATCCACGTCCACCTCGGGGACGAAGGCCCAGCGGTACCTGCACACGCAGCAGCAGCAGCAGCAGACATGGTTGTTTGTTTGTTTGCCGATGCCGGTTACACACGCTTAGTCGACTTTTTTGTATTTTGACATTGTGACCTACGCAGGATCGTTCACAGGCATTTGGCACTCGCTGCCCCTACCTAATAATAATATGACATAATATTACTATTAATAATAGTATTAATATGACTTACATTTGGAATAGGGGCATCTTTTCTGGCGGGAATGCGAGGGATGTGTCCAGGAACTTGCAGGCTGACAGATACATGTCCAACTCCTGCGGAGGGATGTTCAGGGGACAGTGCCTCACCAGGGCGCCACGCACCATCTTGGACAGTCTGAGGAACATCGAGGAACAAACATTGGTTCTCATGTTCATAGAGAAGGTGAAGGTGAAGAAACAAGATGCAGAAAGGTGTCTATTCATGGGTACGTACTTGGACACCTCGATGTCTGACTGCAGGGACTTATTCAGACGAGCAAATATTCTGATCTGAAAAAACACAAACAAATGTGATGCCGTTTTATGGAAAATAAGCGAGTGATGCTGCTCCAGATACACACGGACCCATGTGGAGCACGGGCGGGCCTTACCAGCTCCGTGACCATGATGGGCCACAGGGAGGTGAGGTGCTGCGGGGAGATGCGCAGCAGGAGGACGCGGAACATCAGGAAGATCTGGGCGGAGACGGCGGGAGTCTGGTTGACGCGTAGAGACTCACTCAGACGCTCTGGGGTGAGGACAGAAACACATGTTGAAGATGAGAGTCGTCGTTAGCTATAGCTACTAATGGCCAGGCTTATATAACGTAATTAAGTCTGTCTTCAGGATGTAGCAGTCCTACTATGCTACAGTAGAAGTTCTGGGGGGAGGTGGCTCAGAGACTGGGCCAGAAAGCCATGCTGAGAAGGCAATTGGCTCTCTCCAGAACCTGCACACCTCCAGGACCCTGAGGCGAGCAGGTAAGATTGTGGTCGACCTCTCCCACCCCAGACATAAACTCTCAGACCACAAGAACAGCGTCTTCCCCACGGCAACTGGCCTCATTAACAAAACCCGGGACCCCCACTGATCCCCACCAATTCCCATCCCCTATGGACACTATACTACAAGTTATACATCTTTTCTTTAAATTGCTTGAACTGCTTTTCCTTTTTTATTGCATATTTTTTTATATACTGTATGTATTATTTTTTTATTTCAATGTTTTTACTCTGTTTAATGCCCAATGTTTAATGCCACCAAAAGCACATTCCTTGTTTGCAAAAACTAAGGCAATAAAGCTGTTTTTGATTCTAATTATGATTCCTGTTTTGCGACCAAGATATCCCGCAAAGTGAAAGATGCCACATTTGGACAAACTGTGCCGTTATGAAGTCAATGTTAGAATGTCCACCATTTGTAATAAGCCCTACAAATCCCACTTTTGAGACCCATCTCAAACAAAGGCTCAAGGCAAACCAGAACACTTTTAACATGACACACGTTGCACAATGCATTTTTTTTCTACTTGTGTATTTGTATAATGTCACTTGTAATTTCTGTTTTTGTTACCTGCCTAGGAACTACATTAGCATTTTAGCATTTAAATCTTTTATCTTTGTTTCACTGATGTTCATTGACTGCTCTGTCCCAATCAAATATACAAATAAATAAATAAATAAGCTAATAAATAAACAGACCATTCAGCTACTCTATGAGATCTGTGAGACTAACAGAACACATGCCTACCTTGAATCAAGGGCAGATACAGGTGGTACTGGTCCACCTCTCCACTGAACATTGCAAACGCCTGTCGTTTCAACAACATGGGCTTCTGCTCGGCACTCGGAAACAGTTTCAGAGAGCTGCTCTGCATGCCTAGGGAACAAAAAGACACAAAAACAGAATAGCTCCAGAAGGCCACACATGCAAAAACACAAGCAAGGATGAGGCAGAAACGTTGTTTGTCCATTGTCCATTGCTGCCAGAGATGTACTCACTCATGAGGTCCTTGAACATGGTCTTCTCGTGGGTCAGAAGGTGGTCAATGATGGACTTCCAGCTAGGGGGTGAAGGCAATGCAATGTTAGACGAGGGGTTCTTGGGAAAAAGTCGTTAAAAATAAAAAGGAGTTATGGTCTCACTGGAGAGCGCACGAGGCATCCATGGTGAAGAACATGGGGTCCATGAAGAGCTCAAAGGCCTCCTTCCTCCAAGCCCGCTTGGTGTAGGCATACCCGCTGAGGCTGCTCAGGAGCTGAACGCCGGCTCCAAAACTGGGCATGTTGTAGGCACTGGCATGCAGACAAGACCAGGCCAGGATTGAAGATTCAAGATTCAAAAAAGTTTTATTGTCTATCACATAGTGATAGACAAGACAATAGTGAGAGGGGAATCTCCTACGTGTTTAGCGCAACTCCCTACCTGTGGTTCTTCAGGTAGGGGAAGACATAGTACATGATGCGCGTGATGAGGGGAACGGCTTTCTCCTTCTCATCACTGCGGTACACCATGTCTAGGAGCGGCGCCAGAATCTGCAGGAAAGGACGGAGAGGCAAACAGTATGTGCATATGTTTACATTTAGGGCATTTCAGCAGAGTGACTTAGGGAGGAGAGGTGGTTTATACACACGCACACAAATCCTACCTCAGCCAGGAGAGCCAGTGCCTGGACGCTGTAGCCAGACGGGGCGGAGGAGGAGACCATATTGCTGGCCTGAGACCCGACATCTGGAGGAGGAGACACGTAGCATGTTCACATCACCGACCTAAGCTAGCTGCCCATCTTCAGTAGGGATGCACCGATACCACTTTTTTTCAGACCGAGTACAAGTACAACTACTTACATTTGGGTACTTGCCGATACCGAATACCGATACCAAGTACTTAATAAAACCATTACAGTTCTAATGACTTTGAAAACATGTTATTTTTTGTCTTGGGGGGGGGGGGGGGGGGTGCTCTGTTAATTCGCGGTTCTGATGGGCATGGGGGGGGTGCTCTGTTAAATTCACGGTTTCTGATGGGGGGGGGGGGGGGGTGGGGGTGGGGGGGGGGTGTGCTCCGTTAATTTGCGGTTCTGATGGGGGGGGGTGCTCCGTTAATTTGCGGTTCTGATGGGGGGGGTGCTCCGTTAATTCGGCGGTTCTGATGGGGGGGGTGCTCTGTTAATTCGCGGTTCTGATGGGGGGGGTGCTCCGTTAATTCGCGGTTCTGATGGTGGGGGGGGTTCCCCCGTTAATTGGTGGGGACATGTCCCCAGCGTCCCCACTAAATTCTACGCCCATGCTCGGTACCATGCGCAGTTTCTATTAAACATCCATAAACGACAACTCGGTTGCATCTCTTTATTTCAATATTCCTTGGCTAAGAATATTACAAGGTTAACGTTGCGTTGCCAAAGTGGTATCGGTGCGGTTGTATCGGAGTAGTTTAACGAGTACGAGTACATGAACACAGTATCGGACCGATACCGAATACTGGTATCGGTATCGGTGCATCCCTAATCTTCAGTATATTCTTTTGCTGAGAAGCGCATGGCCCTTGACTTAAAGGAGACTTGCATGTAGGATTTTACATGCACACGTCGCTTTAAATTGGCTAGCAGTCTATGAACAGGGTGTGATTGAACTTGAAAAAATTAGACCTTCCCCAATTCTCTGCGTAGGCCAGCCTGTGGAATGATATTTGAATTGGGGTCGGTTTTGCCGGGAAAAAGGAAGTGTCGTGGAAGAGTGTCGTGTAAGTGTGGCAAAAATCTCTGTTCCTTCATAGCTTTGTAATTTGTACAAGGTTTAATATTATGATTAGAACCCATGGAGCTCGAACTCCAGTGATCTGAATGCACTCAGAGCTCCAGCAGGCTACAGTTCACTTACCGCCCAGAGGGGGGCAGTAATGAGAAGGAACTCATGATTCTTACATGTAGCACCGAAAGAGGTTGCGCTACAGGAGTAGCTTGAGGCTACGGTCATTCACCCTAGACTCCAATCTAGATCTGGTGTGCTGCAACATGTCAGGGTGTAGCCTAGCCAGGGTGCACACAAGCTGCACAACGGTACGCACCGGCAAAGTCCACATCGGCGTCCGCCTCATCGGGTTCGGCGGCTTCCTCGAGCTCGGGGTGGACTTGCGGCTGATTTTTGACCTCCAGGTTGCGACTCAGCCAGCTGGTCTGCTCCAGGGATGAACCTGCGACCCCGCCCACCGCTTCTAGGATCCGCTGGGTCACCTCCTATGCCATGAGCACACCATGAGACACAGACACAAAGTTCTGCAGCAGGGTCGTACCACGGGTCTGTTTTCATCATCTGCTTCATCATGTCAATGTATGTGTGTTTTTATTTCTTTCTAACATTATGTGAATGTATTTTTTGCGGGGCTAACAGATGAATGAACTGAGCTCTTAGCTATCTCTGGTGCAATATGCTGTATGTATTGTGAAATAAAATAAATATACGGTATATATATACAGTACATGTATAAATGTAAATGTAAATGTACCTGGCGACATACCTGCAGATCTTTGGTGTCCTTCTTGTTGTCCAGGTTGGGAAGGCGGTTCACAAAGTCATTGAGGATGCTGTGAGGAGACGCAGGGACAAAACAAATCTCGTTTCTTACCACAGCGTTGCCAAATACCTGATCCTGATTGGTCAACCACCTTCCAAGTGTGTTCTTTATATTTCAATAACGGCACCCCTCGTCTTTTCACAGTTCCGAATCAATGCGCCACAAATCCAACGTTAAGAACCACGGTGGAACGCTACAGAGCTACCGACCAGATGTTTCCTTGACAAAACATCGTGCTCAGAGAAGGCCACAGAACAATATATTAATTCCGGCTGATTACGTGGATAAAAAAATGACGTTATAGATTATATATTGTGGTGAGGCACTAATAGATTGTTTATATATAGACTAATATATTGCGATAGTTGGTAACTGTGGTATAAGCAGAATGAACCACTGCAAGGTCAAGACAAGACAGACCCGAGCAGCAGGAAGTGTCCCGGTGGGGCGAGGTTCAGCTGGACGGACTCCCGCAGGAGGCTGAGCAGAGGGCCCACGTTCTCCTGGAGGGTCTGGGGAGATAAACTAGAGACAGCAGCACAGGAGGAGACAAGGTGAGGTGGAGCCGAGCGGTCAGGAGACAAACAACAACAACAAGTAACCACATGCCGATTGATCAATACATTACTTAGGGCTGCACAATTAATCGAATTTTAATCGCGATCACGATTTTGGCCACCACAATTAAATGAGCATGATCATCAGCGATATTGACGTTCAAAATGTGTGCTCTGCTGCATATCAAATCAAGCGCTTCCTCAACTAACAGTCAGCCTACCACCAGGGGGACAACGAGATGGGCGGTGTCATGCGCAGCGGCAGCCTCAAAAAAGTTCTGTCTGCAGTCGACTCCGGTATTAGTAGTAGTGATGGCAAAACAGTTCATTTCAGTGACTCGAATCACTAGAATCAGTTCATTAAAAAGATTCGTTCACCAAATTGTTCAGCGCTTGGGCGGAGCTCCGACTGCGTACTGCGTAGTCCGACTCATTCAGTGATCAGCAGCGAGCGTGCAGGGAGGGGGAGGGACCAAGGTTATTATAGTTTTGCATTTTTCATTAGTTTTTATTTTTATTTCGTTTTGACTTTTTGTTTTCAATTTCAGTTTAGTTAATTAGTTTTTAAAGCGGGTTTGCTAGTTTAGTTTTTATTTTTGGAAAATGCTCAGTTTGAGTTTAGTTTTTTATTAGTTTCAGTATTAGTTTTAGTCTTTACCGCGGAACGCAACAGACCAAGGGGGGGCCAGTCAGGGAAGCTTAATTTTTTGCTTGCAAAAACAACATGCTCAAAATGAATAGTAGATACTGTAGTATATACAGTATGTGTGCATTATGTAGGGTATGGGGAGACAGGGCTGCTGAGCCTGAAGCTGTATCAGGGGCAGGGACAACTGATTTATTATGAATAGCTTGCTAAAAGTTTGCCTGCATTGATTAAATGTTGACTAAAAGAAGAGCGAAATGTAAATACTCAAGCAGCACCCACACATTTGAGACAAGCGCAGTAACACAAAAAAGTAACCAACACAATAGTCCAGCCATACCATAGAAAATGACTGACAGTAATATGTAGCCTAGGTTATGTAATGGCGCCGTGTACTTTTATTCAAAAGAAATATTATATCAGACTCCAAAAGTTACCTGGGCCGCGGCCCCCCTTGGTTTCCACGGTCCATATTTGTCAGGGGCGAGATTCAAAAAGGTACAAAAAAAATCCCCTTGATAAATGTGACATGTGCTGGTAATTTGGGGACGAAGGGGGAAAGTAATTTTTCAGTTTTTTACAGATTATGAAAGTGCAGATTGTAAGCTTTCAACTGATGTGTCATACTTTGAAATCTGAAAATAGTTGAAGAAGATCTGCCTATTTTAATGTTGGTACACCTGGAATCCACAAGCAGAGAAAAACCCCTTGAAAGATTTTGAAGCTTTTCACACATTCACCTTCAGAACAATGGGCGGGAACAACTCGTTAACTCCACCCCCAACCAGCTGCTGGTTCAGCTACAGTAGGCTTTTAAGTCTAATGTATTACAGAAAAATCAAGTTTAAAAAAAAAAATAAATAAAAAAATAAAAATTGCACAATTGTGATGTGTTCATTGTTTATCCTCGAAAAACTGCAGCGAAACAGCGATCCCACCTTTGTAGTATTTTTGGGAGGGTGAGACCTTTCTACGCGCTGGGAAATGTAGTTCTTGTAGCTGCGGGGAGGCCAGCGGATGTGACAGATGTAATTAATTGTATTAAAGTGAAATTACTTTAGAATAGTTCATAAACAACAACAAAAGTAACAAATCTCCATACAATCTTTCAGTACCTCTATGGGTACAGGTACCACCATTTGAGCAACACTAATACAGTAGATACAAGGTTGTTTTATATAAATGCCAAAATGCACAAACTGGTTCTATCATCTAGTACAGCGTTTAGCCTATACTTTTAGGAATGTGTTAATATATGAACATCTCTGTTTTGATCATCCCCTGCGAACATCCCCTGCGAACCAGTTCTGCTGCTGAATGATTCGTTCAGCACAGCAGAACTGGTTCGCAGGGGATGAATCACGTTCGCTCGCGGCAGTCCCTCCCCCTCCCTGCACGCTCGCTGCTGATCAGATCCGTTCGAGAGCTCAAATGAACTGAGAAATGAACAGATCTTTTCAGTAAGTGATTCAGTTCAGTTCGTTCACCCAAAAGATTCGGTCTTTTGAATGAATCGTTCGCGAACGACACAACACTAATTAGTAGAAGAGGAGAGAGACAGACAACAGAACAGACAGCAGACGGTCACGGGTGTCGTGTGAAAGGTAAATGTCAGGAGCAATAAAATTAAAAATAAAACATTTTGGGTCAAAAGTGTTGATACTATTTTATTAATATTTTCCTTCTATGAGATGCACGGTGATAAGGACCAGTCTGATGCAAAGATTTGTACATTAGCCAGAATGTAGCACAACAATGGAAGCAGTGTTGTTCATTTAAACGTGAAAGTGCAATAAAAAGATGTTATAATCGTGATAAATAATCGTGATCTCAATATTGATAAAAATAATCATGATTATCATTTTGGCCATAATCGTGCAGCCCTAACATTACTGCACGAAAGCATGACTTGACTTTGAATGAATGAATGAACATCACATTGTGTTGTATGTAGTCGAGTTGTCTCCATACCTCTGGATGTAGGCGTAGCTGAACTCTAACATGGGGACATCCACCAGCGTGGTCTTCTGATGGGGGGGGGGGGGGAAGGGTGGATGAGTGGTCTGTACACTTTCTGTCTGCAAGTGTGTGTGTGTGTGTGTGTGCATGTGTGTGTACATGCATGTGTGTGTACGTGCGTGTGTGTGTACATACATGTGACTGTGTGTGTGTGTGCATCTGTGTGTGTGTACGTGTGTGTGTGTGTGTGTGTGTGTGTGTGTGTGTGTGTGTGTATGTGTGTGTGTGTGTGTGTGTGTGCACGCTTTTGCGTTCCACACCTGCTCCGCTTTGATCTGGTGTGGTTTCTTCACCACTTCCTTGACCAGGTGCAGGACGGTGTCCGTCTGCATGGAGCTCAAGGACTTCACCAGGTCCACGACGATGAGGCGAGCCTCGCTGAGGACGGGCAGAACCTGGGGGGGGGGCGCAACAGAGAGGCAGTGTTCATTTAGTTGACTAAATTACCATTTTTCCATGACCAAGACGAGACGTTGACAAGCTAAAAATAGATCTTTAATCATAAAAGCTATGACCCTGGAGGCGGTGAGAGGAACTACATGCTAGTCTCTACTACATGGCAAGCTCTGGCCCGGTGGTGACGGCTCACACCTTGTTCCGGTGTCTCCTCTTGGTGCGCTTGCTGCTCCACACCGAGCCCACGGACGCCATGATCTGCACCCCGTACTGGCCCGTCAGCGGGGTCAGGAACTCCAGGATCCGCTGTCGCAGGATCTAGATACAACAGGCGCACACATGCACATAATTGTTGTCTATATTGACATATCTTATCATCTGGCAACAGGAAGGTTGCTGGTTCCGCCTCGTGATTTGATCGGCCCCCAGTCTGAGAAGCGCAACATCTAAAAGGCAGCTGCATTTACCGTTTACAATTTGTTCATTTGACATTGAAATGTGTCTCAAATTGTCGTTGTGACGAAGTGACACAAGCATGCTGACTAGATCAGTTTCCAAAGTGGTACAGTCCATTGGGGAGGCTGGTAGTACTGATCTAGTCAGCATATATCTGGGTGGACACTCCCACTTCAGAATTTTTGTCACATGTTCGTCATCGACTTTTATTCATTTATTGATTTAAATATTTGTATTGTTTTTTATTGTCTTCTTCCTTAACTTTGCCATGATCTTGTCTTGCTTTTGTATGAACTTTTTGTTCTACTTTCTGTTGCTTTGTCTGTCAAAGCACTTTGTAGACTCTGTTTTAAAAGGTGTTATACAAATAAAGTGAATTATTATTATTGTTATTATCATCATCGTCATTCTTGGTACACAAGGATGAAGGTCACCACAACAGAGAGAGGGACATGCGGGATTAGGAGGACGGGAGCTGACCTTGGTGCTCCGGAAGTAGACGGAGGAGGTGGTGTGCCTGCTGCTGCCGGCCCTGCCCCCGCCACTGCCCAGCCCCGCCTCCGGGCTCCTCTTCAGGCTCTCCTCGCGCTTCAGCCCCGCCCATAGCAGGGTCATGCTACAGAGCATGTGCGGCAGCTCCTCCACCACCGCGTTGCGAGCGTTCCGCAGGTCGGCCGGGTCACAGGCCATCAGGGACTGGGCGGGGCCAAGCGTTCCATGAGCGGGAAAACACGGTTTAAAAAAACTAAACGACATGTTGTCAGTCTGTGTGTATGGGTTACCGTTTGTTGTTATTAGGGAAGATTGTTTGTGTGTCTGTTTGTTTTGTGTGTGTGTGTGTGTGTGTGTGTGTGTGTGTGTGTGTGTGTGTGTGTGTGTGTGTGTGTGTGTGTGTGTGTGTGTGTGTGTGTGTGTGTGTGTGTGTGTGTGTGTGTGTGTGTGCGAAGAGTGTGGTGTGTGCGTGCGTGCGTGTGTGATGTGTGTGTGTATGTGAAGTGTGGTGTGTGTGTATGTGTGTGTGATGTGTGTGTGTATGCGAAGAGTGTGGTGTGTGCGTGCGTGCATGCGTCCTACCTTCTTGTGGTCCAGCAGACAGTGGTGTGTGATGGTGGTCAGGCCCTCCAGTAAGGTCAGAGGATAGTCGGGAGCGATGTTCTCCTTCCGGGCACTCAGACTGATCAGAGGAGGTGTGTAATCATTAATAATAATCAGTCCATCACTAAACCAAAACACTGTTTTAATCTGGATTAGTTTGGCCGTTCATTGTTCAAGTTATTCAATTACAGTAATGGAATACTGATGGCAAATGATTGCAAAGTGTAATCAAATATAAATATATAAAGTCATCAACTTCAGCTATCTAAACCAATCAACTTTAATTATATAAAGTCAGAAACCTTAGCCATTTAAACTAATAAACTTTAGTAATGTAAACTAATTATATAAATGCAAACTAGTTATATAAACTCATCAACTTTAGCCAATTAAAGTAATCAACTTTAGCAGTATAAAGTCATCAACTTTAGGCATTTCAACTAATCAACTTTAGCCATCTAAACTAATCAACTTTTAGCTATCTAAACTAATCAACTTCAGCTATCTAAACTAATCAACTTTAGCAGTATAAATTCATCAACTTTAGCCATTTAAACTAATCAACTTTAGCAGTATAAATTCATCAACTTTAGCCATTTAAATTAATCAACTTTAGCCATCTAAAGTAATCAACTTTAGCCATCTAAAGTAATCAACTTTAGCTATCTAAACTAATCAACTTTAGCTATCTAAACTAATCAACTTTAGCCATCTAAACTAATCGATGCTAACTTGTGACCGGAGCTTGGACACTCACCTCTGGTTCACCTTCCCGCCATCGTGCTCGTTCACCTTGACCAGGTCGTCCAGGTTGACGCAGATTTGGCTGATGATGGGCGCCAGGATGATGCCCAGCGAGCGGCCCAAGTAGGGCAGCGAGGTGCACAGCAGCGACACCCAGTGGGGGTGCATGGCGTAGCCATACTGGGGCTGCAGGGCTCGGGCCGCCGCTGACACGAACATGCCCTGCGCCGTGATGGGCTGGTTCTGCACGTACTGCGCCGCCTTGATGGACTGCTGGAAGAGCACCGCCGTCTGCCACTCCTTGGCCAGCGGGGTGCTAACCCCCGGGGTGTCGCGGCTCTCCTCGGGGTGGCCCGTCGGTGCCCCGGCCGGCGCCCCCCCGTGAGCCACCCTGTCCTCCAGGGTGATGAGGGCCTGGATCAGCTTCAGCAGCTCCACCTGTAAGGGGTACTGCTCCTGGCCACCGCCCAGGTGTACCAGGCTCTCCTCCGACAGGCCGCCCCTCTCCTCCAGCAGCGGGGTGCCGCGCAGGGCCGCCCCCGCCCCCCGCTGACTGACGTACATGGAGGCGGACAGGGTGAGCAGCGCGTACCGCTGCACCTGACACTCGGACAGCAGCCGGCGGATGGGATCCAGTTTGGTGCTGTTGCCCTCCTGCCGCTGCGCCGCGCTGCCCAGCTGGTGCACCAGCCGCACCAGCACCTCCACACTCTGCACCTGCACCTCGCGGTTGCCCTGCAGGTCGCGGGGCCCCACGGTGAGGTAGGACGGGTAGTGGGAGCGCAGGAAGCGCAGGCACAGGGACATCAGCAGCTCCAGCAGCAGGGAGGGCGGCGCGGTGGGGGAGGACGTCGGCGAGAGCAGGCGGCCGTAGAAGCCGTTGCCGTCTTGGGACTGCTGGTGGCGCTGCAGCAGGTTGGAGACCAGGTTGAGGTGTGCTGCGGAGCTGGTGTCCAGCGCGGTCAGGGAGAGTGCGTCCACCAGGGGGCGCTGGGCACTGCTGCGGAGCAGGCTAGCCAGCAGGCCCAGGCCTTGCTGCAGACGCTGCCAGCCGCCCACCTCTTGGTAGAGCAGCACATGGCGGAACAGAGAGTCGATGGCCTCCCGCTTCTCTCGCTCCTGTTTCAGGAGACGAGACTTGGCCATGGCCTCCAGCTCCTGGTCGTCCTCCTCTTCGCTGAACGAGTCGGACACCTGCGTGCGCTCGGACTCCACCCGCCGCAGGCTGCTGTAGATGCTGCCCCCCTCCTCCAGGCTGCAGCGGAAGGGGCCGGAGCTGGAGCTGGAGTTCTCCACGGAGACCGGGGCGCCGCTGGTGTCGGCCGACTCGGTGTGTTCGCTCCCGGGTTCCGGCTCCAGCTCGTCATCATCCATGGAGTCCTCCTCCTCCATCTCATCGTCGCTCTCGCTCCGGGGGTGCGCCAGCACGGGGTCCGGCAGCCTGGTGGCCTCCGGGTCGCTCTCCAGGGCCCGCCACAGGGCCTCGCGCTCCACCAGGTCGGTGTGGTCCACACAGGGCTCCTCGGGGCCCGCCAACGACGACGAGCCCTTGGTGGAGCTGCGGCTCCTGCAGCTCAGGGCCTTCAGGTTTCCTGTTGGGTCGGGGTACAAAATGGCCGTTCAAAAAGAAAAAGAAAAGAAAACACAACAACAATCTATGCAAAGATGAAAATGTTCTGATTATGAGAACATAAAAGCCTTTTTGAGAAACAAAGCTAAATAGGTTCTCATTTACAATTACAACGAAATTCCGACAAATAGGCACAACTTGCTGTAGGTAAGATGAGGTTCGATTTGAGTGTAATTGGTTAGAAATGGCACAGCCATCTGTCAGCTCTGTACGATTTGAGACCACTCCCGCCTCATTTCTGACCAATCAGAGCGCCTCTCATGTGATTGGTTTGGCAATCCGATCCCATAAATGGTTGTTTAATTCCTAAATCTCTCTCTCTCTCACCTACAATTGCACCTTTAACACCTTTGCATACAGCAGCACCATTGCCGCAGCACACTGACTGACCGGCGGTGAGGTTCTGCTTGATGTTCTGGATGGAGCAGCGCTGGGTGCTGGGGTGCAGCAGCAGCAGCAGAATGGGATCCAGCACTCGCATCACGTCATTGAGCGACAGGGCCCGGACCAGCCAGCACTGAGCCGCGGCGCTCACCGACCCGTCGGCCCCACCCAGGCTGTCCAGCACCACACACAGGGACCTGGGACATGCCACAGCCACAGCCAGGTAGATATTAAGTATACAGAAGATGGGCAGTAGTATAGGCAGCAAGTGGATGCAGTGATACAATAGAAAATTGCACCTTTGAATTGCTTATGTTTTATATCTTTTTTTTGTATTTT
Source organism: Coryphaenoides rupestris (assembly GCA_002895965.2). Taxonomy (NCBI): domain Eukaryota; kingdom Metazoa; phylum Chordata; class Actinopteri; order Gadiformes; family Macrouridae; genus Coryphaenoides; species Coryphaenoides rupestris. Next base: position 56,404 of record PIJE02000365.1, read on the forward strand.
ATTTCTACATTATTACTTTCTGTTTAATGTTCAATGTTAATGTTCTGTTTAATGTTCAATTTTACAAAAGCACATTCCTTGTTTGTAAAAACTATGGCAATAAAGCTTTAGAACTTTTTTTAAGCACTGCAGATTTTGCAGCATTGAGACCAAGGGTAAGAATTCAAACAATATCCTCAACATTTATATTTAGGGAATTTGGCAGACCCTTTAATCCAAAGCGACTTACAAAAACTACATTTGTTTAAAGTGAGGCAGCAGTATAATGCTTGTGGTACATAAAGATTAGAATAGAACTGGTTTATAATTGCAAGGTTAATAGAAAATGGTTCAAGTGGCAAGATAGCAAGGATAAGATATCAAAGTTGATCTTGAACTCTCATAAATGTGAATTCCTTATTTCATTGCTCATGTCTCACATTTCACACTCAAACAGCGAAAGCAGAAAACACATAATTCCCGTCTACAACTGGACAGAAACGAACAAATAGAAGAGGTAGAAGGCCAAGGCCAAGGCCCCCCCCCCCCCCCCCCATCGGCGTGTTTACCTGTCGAAGGAGCGATTGAGGGACATGGTCCGGTTATTTTGGAAGTCCCGGGTGAGGTGCCACAGGATGGAGAACCGGTGCAGGGCCTCCAGCCTCACCGCCTGCGGGGCAAACACACAGCAAACAGCGGCCCCAGCCTCTATGAGTTCAGACCCTGGGCGTGTTTGCTCTGAAAGTCCTCTGAAAAGCATATTTGCCCCCGACCCAGTTCTCCATTGGAAATAACAAGATCTTGTTATGTATACATGTATGTGTATGTGTATGTGTGTGTGTGTGTGTGTGTGTGTGTGTGTGTGTGTGTGTGTGTGTGTGTGTGTGTGTGTGTGTGTGTGTGTGTGTGTGTCTGTATCTCTGTGTGTGTGTGTGTGACTGTGAGGTGAAGACTTGAGGGAGATTTCTCGGCGAGAGCAGGTGGGACCCAGTGTGACCCCACCGCAGCGCAGCCACTCGCCCTCAAACAACCTCTGCCTCTGCCTCCGTGTGTGGAAGGCTTATTTCAATGTCACGAGTCCGTGAGTCAGGAGTCGTCATGCTTCACCTTGTCTTTGTGCAGCAGCGCCTGGCAGATGATGTCCTCGCAGATGGAGGTGGAGGGGGCCAGGCAGTGCAGCCTGTAGAACAGCTCCACGCAGGAGATATGCTGCTCTCTGCGCTCCGTGTCCAGCTGGCCCCACAGAACCTGGGCCATCCTCTGGGAGGACAGAGGGCCACATGTTAGGTAGAGAACACAAAACAAACAACAACAACAACAACAAACACAACAACAACTGCACTACACAATCATTTATACACAATCACAAAAAATATAACATGCGTGTTTGTACATCCTGGCATTAAGATAAGATAAGATAAAACTTTTGATCCCGAAGGAAATTCTTGTGCCAGAAGTTGCATAGCAATAGAATAATAAGAGGCCAAGAGACCGCATGTTGGAGGGAGAAACCAAGTCACCACCCCCCCCCCCCCACCTGATAAAAGTTGGTTCCTTCCTCGATGCTGGCGAGCGTAGCGGGGAGGACGGGCGGCACGGTGACCATCTGCAACCGTCCGCTCAGCGGGTTGGAGTCAGCGCTGCGGTAGCGCCGGTGCTTATCCTGGATGACCAGCGCCAGGGACTGCGAGTGGTTGACCAGCTCCAGGAAGGCGGCCATGGCAGTGTGCTGCACGGCGTAGTCTCTGCACGAGCAGCACAGGATCATCAGGGAGCACAGCCACACAGGGAGGCCTTCGTCCTCACTGTCTGTTATCGTGGAGACGGGAGAGACAGGAGGAGGAGGAGAGGAGGAGGGGATGATGGGAAAGGAGAGGAGGAGAGAGAGGAGAGAGGAGAAGAGGGGAGAGGATAGGGGAGAGAGGAGAGGAGAGAGGGACGAGGATGAGAAGAGAGTGAGTGTGAGAGAAGGAGAGAGGAGGAGGAGAGAGAGGAGGAAAGGAAAAGAGGATAGGAGGAGAGAAGGAGAGGAAAGAGAGGAGAGGAGGAAAAAGAGAGAGGGACAAGGAGGAGAGGAGAGAGAGGTGAGAGGAGGCGAGGAGAGAAGAGAGGAGGAGAGTAGGAGAGAGAGGAGAGGAGGAGAGAGAGGATATAGAGGAGGGGAGGAGAGGAAAAGAGGACAGGAGGAGAGAAGGAGAGGGAAGAGAGAGAGGGACGAGGAGAGGAGAAAGAGGTGAGAGGAGAGAGGAGGCGAGGAGAGAGGACGCGAGGAGGAGAAGAGAGAGAGGTGAGAGAAGGAGAACGGTGCAGAGAGAGGAGGAGAGGAGAGCGGAAAAGAGGATAGGAGGAAAGAGAGAGGAGGCGAGGAGAGAGGAGGCGAGGAGAGAGAGGAGAGAGGGTGGTGTGAGATTATGATGTATTGTTACATTCCATGCCATTTGCTAACAATATCTACTATCTACTGTTACAGAACCTGGTAGATATTATAGTTTTTGAATGTATTTTGTATTTGTATTTATTATTTGTATTTGTATAACATTTTCTATTACCATTGTTATATGATCTTGCTTTTTTCTTTCTATCTATTTATTAAGATCATATTGTTATTTATTTGCATTAATTTATTATTTTAGCTGACTTTACAATGTCTGCCCAGTCAACCATCACTGCATAAATAATGACAAATACAATAAATAAATGACAATAGGCCGCCTCCCACATCACATCATCACAACACTAATAAGGAATCCCATCGCCGTGGCAACATCATCCTCCGCTCACCGGGGTCAAGGATCATCTTGGTATAGAGCTCGTGGGTCTCCTCCTCGCTCAGGTACACCGGGAACGTGGTGCACTCCAGCAGCAGGTGGCAGGCAGCCATGAACGCCTGGCGGCAAACCTCGGAGATCTCCGACCGCCCACGCGGCATGAAGCCGTTCGCCCAGCCCGCGCACGCCGCCTCCCGCCCACCTCCACTATGCCCGCTGGGTGTGCAATGCTGTGGTGGCGTCGGCTGCTCCTGAGCGGCGGTGGTTGCGGTGGCAGTGTTGGCGGGGGGCTGGTTAGGTTTGGCTTTGCTGGTGAACAAGCCGGCCAGCTTGTCTTTGAGATCCTGCCCGCTGATCGGCGAGCTCTTCTGGTCCGACTTTGCTTGGTTGCCCTGCGGCAGTGCTTCCTCCTCCTCCTCCTTCTCCACCACCTCCTCCACCTCCACTTCCTCCACCTCCGTCACATCCTCCACCTGCACCAGCAGATATCTGGACGGAGCATGCAGGGGCGGGGGGGGAGGGTGAAGAGATGGGGGGTGTTATGCATGCAGACAGACATATACCACAATAATGTACTTTGGGGGGTGCTGAGCAACTTTGGATTCATCCTCAGCCTCATCCCCACCCCCGTCATATACAGTTACCAACAATATATATCGTCTATGAATAGTCTAGTCTGAACCCCGGGGTGTAGAGTTATAGGTACATAATTAATAGGTACACAACGATGAGCCACTGTGCTGTGTGGTGGCTGACCTGGTGGTGATGAAGGCCAGGATGTCGGTGAGGTGCTGGGCCATGGTGTCCACGCTGCCACCCTTCCGCCACACATCGTCGCACACTGCCCGGGCCGGCTGCCGCTCGCCCTCCGGCCTGGCGGCCAACAGGAGCAGCCGTTGCTCGGAGGGCGAGGCGCTGACACCCAGCCCGCTGTCCTCCGAGCACAGCTGGGGCAGGATGCCTTCGCCTGGCCCCGCCTCCTCCCCCTCTCCTGGCGCAGAACTGTTGCTGACTTCCTCCTGCTGCTCTGCCGCCTCCTCCTCCTTCTCCTTCTCCTTCTCCTCCCTCTCCCCCTCCTCCTCCTGAGTTCTAGCGCCGACTTCAGAGCTGTCAATGTCCGGCTCTCCCTCTTTCTCAACGCTCTGGACAGATAATGACAAGAATAATAATGATAATATTAATAATCTCTGCATTTAACCCATCCTATACGAGGTGTCTTGCTTATGTGCAGGGCAGAAGAGTTCACTTGCATGTTTATGTGGTGTGGTGGGTGGAAACCCACATGAAGACAGCAGGGAGAGGACAGATGATGATGCATAATAAGAGACGTCCACCTGTCTGGGAGGTCAACTCACCTCCGCTGGTTCCCCGATGACCGCCTCCAGGAGGTCCGTCTCCGGGAGGAGGGTGGACTCGGTGTCCAGGTCCATGTAGGCCACGGGCATCTGGATCTTGCTGAGCACCTTGAAGCAGGCCCTCAGGCCCTGGGTGAGCTCTGACAGGCTCAGCGTGGCCACGTTCTTGTGCAGGGAGTCCAGCATCATGCCCAGCATCTCCGGCAGGAACTGGGACTGGATGTCGGCGTGCAACTCCTGGCGGGAAGGAAACTCTCGGTTAACTTTGTCGGAAGATCAGTGTGGGCTGGTGTGTTCATGCTGTCCCACCTCTTTATGAATCTTGTGGTGTGATTGGTCAGTTCGATACGACGCCGTCTTTGTGGTTGATATTGTGGTACTTTTTACTCCACATTTCGTAGTTCCTGATATTTACTTGTCGCATTGTCTTCTCATCTTTTGAATGCTGCCCGGTGATTTTTAAAAGCAGTCGCCTTATGCTAGTTTCCCATACGGTAAATGTAAAAAAATGTCTAAAGACAAACAGTGTGAGCGTGCGTGCATGCGTGTGTGTGTGTGTGTGTGTGTTGTGTGTGCACGTGTCGTTTCTATTTACCAGCGGAAGGACGTCGAGCAGGAAGATTATGAGTGTGGACATCTCAGTGATGGTGGGGGGGGCGTGGCTGCGGTCCTGCTCTGGAGGTGACGGAGCATCGCTCTGGTCGCTATGGAGACACGGGCCAGCGGATGTGAGCCTCCGTCACTAGTACAGTGGGATGCTAATCCTGCTAGCAGTTCACCTGGGATCCAGCACTCATGCTACGCTATAGAATTATAGCATGACTGCTGGAGCTACAATATGAGTATTTCTATAGCAGCTACGGAAAACTATAATTTAACTTTTCGTTAGTTTGCTCCGAGCCAAAAGACATTTTTCATGTGTAAGCTCATAACAGTACTGATGGGTCTGTTAGATTTAGGTCTGGCAGTGTAGTGTAGACACAACTAGTAAGTAAATATACATTGATACCATGCTGGTGCTGCCTTCGGTAACATTAACAATTACAGGACACAAGCTACTTTACTTCTACAGGAACAGGGGGTTACTTTGCCCTACTTCTACAGGAACAGGGCATTACTTTACCCTGCTTCTACAGGAACAGGAACTTAATTTGCCCTGCTTCTACAGGAACAGGAAGTGACATTACCCTGCTTCTACAGGAACAGGAGGCGGAGCTCACCTGAGGGAGGCGCAGAAGCGGCGGGTCATGTAGTCCCAGAGGAACACGCTGTTCATGGCACTGACCAGCATGTTGACCGTCTTGATGATCTCCGAAGCGTTCTTGTTCTCCTTCACTTTGCTGCTCCGCAAAAGACAGAAATGTAAGACGTCATCTCAGAGCTTTTTTCCCCTCACTTGAATCCACCATCCACACCTCACTTAACCCATCACACGCCTCCACAGCACCAAGACCGTCAACGGGATTTAAAGTGATAATCTCGAAGATTTCCATTTCGTGCTCTTTGGTGACACCTATGGAGAACAGCGGTAATTGCACACAAACAGTACTCTAGAAGAAACAGTATGTCAATTCCGTTTATGGTCTCTGGCAGGCATCCATGGGACCAGCCACTACTGGGTGATGGAAAATTGTAAATATTGTGTGGGAAAGGCGTCTCGCCACCCAGTCCATAATAACAAGAAATACTGCAAATGCAAGGGATTTCTTCAATGGACCATAGGCTCGGTCACTATCATGCTAACACATTCGGCGATAGATAGTGACTTTACAGACATTTAATTCCAGGAACATTTTCGAGATTGCTACTTTAAGTCGAAGGTTTCCGCTTAGATAATTTCAGCAACTGAGGACGACCAGATTACAATTAAAGTTAATTCCGTCTGCAATTTTAATCAAACCTCTCCTAAATAACCACATGTGCACATACACACACCACATCAGCTCACCTGGCGAGCTGGTTGCCCGCCAGCCCGGGGGCGGAGATGGCTTCCGCCCCGAGCATCTCCCTGCAGTAAGCTGTAGGAATGCCCGCCACTAACCTCCAGCAGGCAGAACTGCCGAGCACCAGCGGGCCCTGCGCACAGACACAACACAACAGCATCAGCACCGAACCATCATCATTCATCATCATCATCAATTCTCCTCATCATTCATTCATCATTCAATCATCATATCAGATCACAGTTGTAATCACAAACACCTTCAAAGTGAAAATACAATAAAAACAGACTTACTTCAAGTTTGCTTAATGACAACTAAATAATGTAAATTAAAGTCAGGTTTGTGTGTACCTTCTATGCCACCTATATATACCACTTACTTGTATATCCTACACCACACACAGTTATATTTTGCATGTTTTATTACAGTTATCTACAGACACCACAATCACAGAAGCATCTTTAATATGTACCATCATCAGTGGCATATTGATAAGATAAGAGATAAGATAAGATAAAACTTTATTGGTCCCGAAGGAAATTCTTGTGCCAGAGGTTGCATCGCAATAGAATAAACAGTAGAGAAATAAACAGTAGAATAATACAAATAAAATAACAAATGTACAAATTTACAGTGAGCCTAAATGTAATAATATAAGTATAGGTACGATATTCAGTCAGCAAAACAAGCTGGCAATGGTATTGGGAAGTAATAGTGCACGAGAAATATTGCACATGTTGATGAAAGATAATAATTGAAGGGTAGTAGTTGCCTCAGTCTTTCGACAAATGGACTTGTTATTGTAGGTCGCTTTGGATAAAAGCTTCTGCCAAATGCCCTAAATATAAATGTAAATGTGAGCAGAAAGGTAAACATACCGCATGTTTAATTGTGTAACAAAAAAGAAACAATATTTTGTTCTTGCAAACATTGGCAGTAAGACAATTTTTAAATGAAGCCGACATCTGAGGCTGGATCTGCCTCTGAAGAAGGTTCTATATGTTTTACCAGAATACGGTAGTAGGGGGTGTGTTGACTAAAGAAGACAGCCTGCAGTGGGGTGTGTTCCCTCGGTGCTCTGTTTACCTATGTCCGGTTTATCCAGTAGGCTGATGAGGACTCGAAAGGGCCTGAGGTAATTCATGAGGTTGTCAGTGTCCCGCTCCACGCCCTTCTGCTTCAAGATGTTGATGAGAGCCTGACGGAGACAACCACCAAGCCAAGTCACAATAGTCGTACAGACAATTTGTACTATTTCACAAACCCTTGATCGGTTCTGTATGTCGGTGTTGTGTCCGTGTGCAGCACAGACCTGTACGAGGAAGTCTCTGGTGTACAGCTTGAAGTAGAAGTCTGAGTGATCCTCGTTGGCGATCAGAGTGAACTTTCCCCGCTTGGCGTCTGTGCCTGGGAACAAAAGAGCATGAATTATTCACTCGGGTCTTCCCAGTCCTGCAGAAGTGTGTGATGGATGATTCGTCATTCCAAGCCGTTCGGAAAAGCGATTTCCACAGAGATCACAAGTGGGCGTGTCTGTCCAGATGGATGATTGACAGCCTTGACAGTCTATCTTACTTATTTCTTCCATTTATTGAGAGAGAGAGAGAGTGTGAGTGTGAGTGTGTGTGTGTGTGTGTGTGTGTGTAACAGACCTAGGAGCCAGGCGTAGAGACGCCTGTTGAGGGACATGTCTCTGCGGAGCAGTGTGAGAATGGCAGCAGAGACCACCATGACCACGTCCTCCCTGCTCATGTCAATGCTGCTCTCGTCTTTGTCCTGTCAACACACCAACAACACACAACACAACACAACACAACACAGAGAGTAAGGATCTCTGAGCTAGCTCACCCCGCCACCGGCACCAGCCATCAACATTGTACAAGATTTCGTGTGCACTATTCTCAAAATCTGTTTTTATTTTTGAGCAACCTCTGGCACAAGAATTTCCTTCGGGATTAATAAAGTTCTATCTAATGAAGTTCTATCTTATCTTTACTGTTTGGGAAATTCTGCCATACTAATACTAATCAGTCCACGTCTAAAGCAAATAATGAAAATCGGCATGATTCAATTCTTGACGTAAAGATCCATGCGCAAAGAAACAGTTTGCGACGTATAGATGCTGCACATAGACGTAGGCACAGGTTGAATACTGGCGGGAACGGATCATAAGTGTACTGACCAGACACTCGTTGAGCGGGAAGAAGTGCAGGAGGATATCCAGCATGTTCCTCTGCACCAAGACGTTGGAGTCCTGGAGCGTGAGGCACAGCGACTTCACCTGGAGACAGACCGGACCGGACGGAAACACACACTCAGAGAGTAAGCTCAGGACACAAGATGGAAAGGCTCACTGATACTAAAAGAGAATGAAATAGCTTCAGTAGAGGAGAAAAAAAAACACACAGACAGAGAGACACAGACAGAGACACAGACACAGAGAGACACAAAAAGACAGACACAGACAAAGACACAGACAAAGACACAAAAACACAAAAAGACAGACAGCGAGACACAGACAGAGACACAGACACAAGACACAAAAAGACACAGACAAAGACACAGACAGAGAGACACAGACACAAAAAGACACAGACAGAGAGACACAGACAGAGACAGAGACACAGACACAAGACACAAAAAGACACAGACAAAGACAGACAGAGAGACACAGACACAGACAAAGACACAGACAGAGAAACAGATACACAGACAGAGAGACACAAACAGACACAAAAAGACAGACACAGACAAAAAGACAGACAAACAGACAGAGAGACACAGACAGACAGACAGACAGACAGACAGACAGACAGAGAATACAGAGAGACACACAGACAGAGAGACACACAGACAGAGAGACAAACAGAGAGACAAACACACACTCACACTCACTCACACACTCACTCACACACTCACTCACTCACACACTCACTCACCACGAGGCAGTGGTCGTAGCCCAGCATGTAGTTCTGTTGCCGTGGCGTTGTGGTGCGTTCAAAGTGCGTGACGATGAAGAGCGAGGCGGGCAGCCTGACCAGTGGGCTGATCAGCACGCTGCCCCACAGCGCACCGTAGAACACCTGCTGGCCCACCAGTAGCGACAGCCGGAGTAGCAACGCGTCCGTCCTGCACAGAGGGAGACGCCATTAGCCATTTCAAGTGGTTGTTTTTTTTAACCGCTTGGAATGGCTAATCATGCTCACACCTGGTGGTATAACAGTAGTCCTTTAACACACACACACACAGATGAGGCCATCAGCTATGTCATGTTTCTTAAAGCTATGCAATGCCTTAAAGTTAATTTATAGAGCACCGTTTAAACACACAATGCCATGTAAAATGTAAAATACAAGACTAATTTAAAAAATAAAAAAACGATGTAAAATGTACAATAAAATAAGATAAGATAAAACTTTATTGATCCCGAAGGAAATTCTTGTGCCAGAAGTTGCATCACAATAGAATAAACTGTAGAAATAAACAAAAGAATAATAAAAATAAAATAACACATTTACAGTGAGAAAACACTACAATGTAAAATGAATACAAATAAAATAATATATATTTCAAGCATATATATATGTTATACAAGCTTGAAACCTGTTCTATTCTTATGTTTATGTACCACAGCGATATATTGCTGTCTCTTTCAACAAATGTTCTTGTTGTAAGTAGCTTTGGGTAAAAGTATCTGCCAAATGCCCTAAATGTAAATGTAAATATAGATATAAGATGCAGATATAAATATTTAATTAAAAGCTGCCTGCGGCGAGGTTTAAGCTTTTTAAAAGGAGTGCTTCTCTGAGGTAATTACTTAAATTACGTATTAAGTATGCTCAGAAGTGAGTGTGTGCGTGTGTGCGTGTGTACACAAACGTTTGTTTTAACTTCTAATGACTAGCACAAATTGGAGGAGGCATTAAAGGGTGATCAACAGATCTACAGACCGACAGCCAGGGGCATTTCAACATCGACAACACACTGACAGACAGACAGATGGGTGGAAAGACAAACAGTGTACCTGTCGTACACCTCCAGGCCTTCTTCCATGCCGGGCAGCAGGCCAGTGACGAAGGCCTGCAGGCTGGGCAGCAGTGCCCTCTGCAGGGGCAGGTAGTAACGCTCGTACAGCGTCAGCAGCACTGGCTTCACCGCCATGGCAGCGTGGCCCAACAGCGGGAACAAGCCGGCACTAAGAGCACAAAAAAATAAACCATTTGGCAAACGTACATACTGTATTTAGGTTCGGACCCTTATTTTTAAGATTCAAGATTCTAGATTTGTATTAGTCGCATACACATACAGGATATGCAGTGACATGAAAAGTGGCGATGCTTAGCGGAGGGATCAAAATATATGAATGTTACTATATTTACAGAATTTACAGCACATTTTTTTCATTGTTATTATATTTTTTTACTTAGTTTTTGTCTCCCACATGTGAAGTGCCAGTTGGGTCCTGCTGAAAAGCACCATTCAAAATCTAATTTCTGATTCGTAATATTAATATTATTATTATCATTACTAAAACGATGCCCCTAGTTAGGCATTAAGAAGAGCAAATGCAAACACCTCCTCAACAGATCAATAACGGCATTCCATCCAACGACACACACGCTTGCCTGTAAATGAAGAGATCCTTGGCCAGCCATTTTGTCCCGATGATTTTAAAGATGACTTCGTAGGTCTCCAGGGCCTTGAGGTGCACCCCGCTGGGCAGGGCGGGGTGCAGGCACTGGGCCAGCCGCTTGCCGATTATCAGCCGCTTGGGCAGTAGCGAGTAGCGCAGGTTGCTCTGCAGGGCCTGGTGAGAGAGATTTTTAGGGCGCTTTTAGGGTGTTGCTGTGATCACGACTGGATACCCAGCCGCCCCACCTGACAGCTACCACTTTGCTCACCAGCCACACCACTCAACAATATAATATCATTCATATCATTTGTACTTTGCTGCACGTAATTGTAATGCTTTGTTACTCCTTTTTATGCCTGTATGACACCCATTGCACAGCAATATTATTTACAACCTCATAAAACATTAACCAAGCAGAACCAGGCACGGTCATTCTTTGTGTGTGGTGTGGTGTGTACAGGTTTGGTCAATGTAGACTTCTTGATGACTTCCTAAATCTCTCTTCTCTATCTTCTATGTCCCCCCCACCCCCCCCGGCTAGGTCAAGTCAAGTCAATTGTATTTGTATAGCCCACAGTTACAGTCTCAAAGGGCTTTACAGGCCATATGATTATGGGACATGTGATTATGACACACCCCCTAGCCCTAACGGCAAGAAACGACTCCCTTAATTAACAAGGAGGAAATCTGGAGAAGGAACAAAGAGTGGGGGATCCCCTCTGACAGTTCAGAGTGTAGCATCAATGAAAAACCACTTCTTCAAAATCAAAGAAGTGAAACCCGCATGCATTTTGCATGACATGAATATGAAATCGAAACTGGGAATTTCCAGCTGCTCTCTGAGGAACCAAAATCATTTTGAATAGATTTTAAACTCAGAACATACAGAAGATACATCCCCTACTAGATGTTGCGTTTTCACTGAACCGTGAACATACTGTATGCAGGGCTGGTCCCCATTGTCCTGTCCCCGGGACAATAAAAATAGCACCTACAGGGACACAATTCTGAATGAATTCACGATAGTCTCATTTAAAGTTAAATTATTAGTTTATGGCAGGGAATATAAAGTATATATCACTTGAATTGTTGGTATTTCAATGCGAGTGAGGTGAGGTGATAAGCTCTAAGTCATGTCGTTGCAATCATAGAGTTGTTTATTTATTCAACAACTATATTTATGATGTAGCACGGGGAAAAAAAGAAGTTCAATGTGCAACAATGGTTATTTTTTCGGTAAGCTATTAATTCTTTATGAATGTATTCACCATACATTTACATTTACATTTTGGGCATTTGGCAGATGCTCTTATCCAAAGAGACTTACAATAAGTACATTTGTAGAAAAAGAGAAGAAAAAGAGCAATATATCGCTGTGGTACATAAAGATAAGAAAATAACAGGTTTCAAGTATTCCTAATTGCAAGGTTAATAGAACGAGTTAATTGCAAGGTTGCCTGCATAACAGCTGGTATAACCATGGGACAACAATACCTTGTTCAGCTTCCCCAGGGAGGAGATGAGGTCGGCCCACTCACTGGACGACTCAAAGCTGCGCAGGGCCTTCTCGATGACCACTGAGTAACTACGGTAACGGTAGTCACTCTGCAGCTCTGCCTCCTCGGGATCCATGAGGATGATGCTGCTGATGCTGATGCTGTTGATGAGGAGGTCGTCAGTCTCACGCCAGCATGTTCAGCAGCACAACAGGTCTTCTGCAGGTGAGTGGTTCACACAAGATGGAAACATGTCAGGCCTTCTGGATGAGACAAATGGAGGCACATGCAGAAACGCCCACCATCCACTGTTTGTCTTTCTTGTAACCTGCTGAGTACGTCTCGGCTGCCAAGGTTTGTCTGTAGCAAACAAAATTAGCCAATTAGTCCATTCCCCCCTCCGACACGAATCCATGCGCAATGTGAACAAAAGTGTGCATTCATGGCTCAGCCCGGTGCTGTTCTGGCTGTGTCGTCTTCACGCCTCGTCACTCTGGGGAAGAAACTCCTTCAAACGTAAACAGAATACAAGCAGACTAACTCATAGCCACCTCTCTGGAACAACAAGTTCAAGAGAGAGCAGCCATGTAAACAAACAAGTAGTCGATGGGGATCGGATATCAGAGCAGAGCAGAGACCAACAAAAGCATGTCACATCTTTAAGTTTAAGTCCTAATGCGTATACAAGCCATATACCAGCTTATAAACAAACACAAGTCTGTCCTGCACATGTCCCAGACCATGTGTCCCCTCTGTGAGAGCGACGGAGGGATGGGCAGGGCCGCAGGGGAATGGAGGGAGGCAGGATTAGAGGAGCGCCAACATATGGACTCTGCTCGTGCCACTGAGCCGAGGGCAAGCCCCTGTAACCCGTGCAAGCCCCCGTAACACGGCCAAGCCCCTCTAACACGTGCAAGCCCCCGTAACACGGCCAAGCCCCTCTAACACGTGCAAGCCCCTGTAACATGGGCTAGTCCCCGTAACAAGGGCTAGTCCCTGTAACACAGGCAAGCCCCCATAACACGGGCAAGCCCCTGTAATACGTTCCTGCCAGAGAGCCAGCACACCACAGACACATGGCCTCGGGCATCGAGTACAGCCCAGGGACCGGATAGATGCACTGTACTAAAGGTGGATGGTCATGAGAGGTTGAGGTGGATTAATAACAATAATAATAATAATAATCATAATAATAATCACAGTCAGTGGGGGTATTCAGAGGCATTTTGTAATGCAGTCACACGTGTCATTCTTGTGATAATAAGCAGGAATTTCAATGTGTTGACATCTAAATCAGCCTAACTTTCTGTGTGAGAATCCTAAACTTGCGTGTGTAATAGAGTGGCAGATAGATACACATAGAGACAGAGAGAGAGAGACACACACGGAGAGACAGAGAGACAAGGGGAGAGGCAGAGAGAGAGAGAGAGAGAGAGAGAGAGAGAGAGAGAGAGAGAGAGAGAGAGACAAGGGGAGAAGAGAGAGAGAGAGAGGCAGAGAGAGCAGAGAGAGAGAGAGAGAGAGAGAGAGAGAGAGAGAGGGAGCAAGGTGCACCTTGACAAGATATGTTCAAGACGTGGTAATTGCACTTTGAACTTGCTGTGTGCTTTAAGACCAAGGCTTGGATAAACGCCCCCCCTTTGTGTGCTGAAGCATCTGCCACAGGCCTGCAGACTCTGCTGCATCATGGCTTCCTGTAATGCAGCATCACAACCTGCTGAGTAGTGCATTAGGTAAGTGCTACTCCCTATAGCCGTGGCGGCACAGACAAGACAATATCTGAGTGGTGTGGTTTACGAGTGGGACTTGCGCATAACAACAAGAATTGTTCAAACCAGGTTTCCAATAGCAAAGGCATAGGATGCAAGGAAGATTTGACAGGTTTCACGGTTCAAAATATAACACATCTGCAATGCTATGGCTGTGACCACATAATCATCATCTCATCCTATCAGTATTATGGATTCGCCTTGACATAACACAACATAACATAACAACACAACACAACACAACATAACATAACACAACATAAAGCAGTGGGCTATAGGATGCAATGACTCACCAGCCTCCCACAGAAACCAGCAGGCGACTCACACTGGACTCACACTGGATTCACACTGGGCTGGGCCACACTCTTCTGCTTCTGGTTTACACTGTTCCGCATTCAACGAGCCGGTCGTCCATCGTGCTATGTGGACCTACGTGAGGCGTGGGCCCGTTACTGTCCCCTCCACCGACACGGCTACAGCTCCATCACTGGAGCCTCGACGCGGACGGACAGCCTGGACGCAGCGGGGTGTGAATCCTGAACTCAGCTGATTCCGAACCTGACGAGGGAGAGCGCACTTTTTCTGAAACCGAAGGGGACAACAATAATATGCATCTTCTAACTTCCCCCCCCCCTTGTAAAGTAAATTAATTACGTGAGATGTATAAAGCAAACAAGGATGACATGCTGAATTGTGAAGGAAGGAAGGAAGGAATAATGCACGCAATTACGAATGACTGTGGTGTGGCGTGGTGTGCCCCCCCCCCCCCATCTCTTCCCGCGTGTTGGTATCGTCCAGGATGTGCAATGTTTACAGACCTCTCACTCCACTGTCAGATATTTGTCTCTCAGCCTGCAGCCTGCAGCATGTACTGTGTGTATATATATATGCCCTATAAACCAGCTGCACATGAAAACACACATCGTTCTCATGGAATGAGGCCATATTCTGTTGACATTTGAAAGCGTGACTCGTATGAGTGGTGCTGGTTTAGGGGGCGGTAGTGTAGACTTATGGAGTCAGACCAGTCTCCATGTGGTGTGCATTGAACATCACTTTTTTTTGTGGTTAAAGTAATTTGTATATAAAATACCTAAATACATTTGTGAGGCGTTCTGTGAGCATTTTCTTATTTAAAATTGAGACTGAGCTGACTTCATGCTTATCTTTCAACCGCATGGCCTGCACACACACACACATATAATTTTATAGCATGTATAAACCATTATAATATGCCATTAAACACATCCTGCAGCTGTCTAGAAGCGACGTAACCTCAAGCTCCATGTATTGGTAGGCCTTCTACAATACCAGGTCATATTTGTATGGAAGTGGGCCTCGTTGAATAACCAAATGTTTCAGAGCTTTTAAGTGCAATCCCATGGTAATGTGAGTGACCCAAAAACGACTCATGCGACTTTGTAGCCTATTTTCTGAGGAGAAAAACGCATCATAAGAATATATAGGCTATATATCATTTCTTATGACTACATATTTTAATTAGGCTGCTATATTATATTATGGTATTGCGATACTGCTATTTATTTGTCAAACTCTAGCCCTGCGCTCAAATATTAATTTATCACTCATATTTTATAATAATATTAAAATTAATTTATTCATAACGCTCTTAAATGTTTTTTAAATACTTCCTATATTATTCAGCATTCCCTTGCATAAATCAAGTATGTTACGAAGGGTTCATTATTTGATCATAAGGCTAAGATAATTACACGTTCATACCAGCAGATGGAGCTTTTGGTTTTATTTGAGCTCCCCAAACATTACGACTGATGAAGTAAAAAAATAAAAAAGTGTATATATATAAAAGTGTTGTGTTAGGGCCTCACAAAGTCAAACAACAAATGTTGCATGTTGAATCTTCGTTGTTTATTGTGTACAATGTGTTCAAAGTAAATATGTGGGTTTCACACTCACACCCCAAGGAGGCACCACCTTGATGTGTTTTCACACATCAGGTTTTTCCTCAAGAAAAAGATGGTGGCGGCTTGAACTTTATTTATGGAACTTCTGATGGCAAACCCTCCCATACAGAGAAACAAGTATGGATAAGGCCGTCTCATCGTAGTTCAACATGTTCATAAAAAGGGTGGGATAGGACAGTGTTGTTGTGTGAAGTGCTTGAACTTGAAGTAAGGAACTGACCGATGAGGTTCACAGCGGTGATGCGGGGGTGGGGGTGTTCTCTTTGTTCAGGGCGCTGTCGGTGAAGGTCTTCAGTTTGAGGCTGGGGCTTCATCACAATGCTGGACAGCCTGGGGTGGGTCGCCGATCATTAGAGTATGGAAGTAACGACCGGAGATTCAGCGTTTTCAAGGGAAGGACAAGAAAAACCATGAGTACTATGTGTTGTGTTGCAAGGTGATGCATCGAGAATGCTCCCAGATGAAAAGTAGAGAAAAAAAACCAACCTTTACAAAAGCACAGCTTGTTGTAACTCATGTGAAAACAGTGGGACTGTCTTGGCAAGTCTAGCTTCATGGTTGCCAAACGTCCTTCTGGTTGCCAAAGGGCTAGATACCAGAGAAGCACCCATCACACCCTGACTTATTAAAACAGCATGTGAACCGCTGGGTCTAGTTGTGTGATATGTGTGAGTATCGTGTCCACGCTTAGACAAATACACCGCACAGCGCTTGTGAGTAACGCAAGCCGAGTTGGGCCACATAGCTTGTAATATAGAATATGATACAAGACGAGGTGGTGTCTGCCTGGGATACATCTTATCTTATGTTACTAAAAATGCATTTCAGGTAGGATTAAAGAAAAATCCAATGACATAGAGATGAGTGAAGTTGACAATAGGCATCACTACCCGTTTCATGAGTCATTTCAGGGTGATAGTAACAGAGACACATTTGTCTTCTGCAATGTCTGAAAATGTACCAGCCAGTTATAGTAAGCTGGCAACATTAATCAGTATACTTCAGGACGTTAATGTTTTGTTCCACATGAAACGTGTTGTGCTTCCGTATCAAACAATGCACTCAAACTTTAGTTCCTCCTTGCAGCTTGACTATGTGATGGCTTTCATTTTGGCTCAATAATATATGCCTGCACATATCTATATTTAGAGACATCCTGCTGTTATAATGTACATTACTTATTCTCGTTTCACGTTTGTTCTCCAGATTAAATGCTGAATAATGTACAATTGGCAGTGTTTACAGATAAATAAAGTGGCAACAACAAAATCCATCTCACCCTAAACAATAACAAAACAAAACAAACAAAACAAACACCAACGGTAAGATCATGCTCACCAACACGAGGAAGTGAATGTTACTCTGGACGGGACACTGAAGGGCAGACACACTAGACACACAAAATTCTGAAATTATGTCTACTTGATCTACTTGAAAAGGATTTGATCATATTTTAAGTACTTTAGTTTCACTTTGACAAGCTGAGCAGCTGGTATGCTGAACTGGCGCACCTGGAAATGAGTTGGTAAAAACGACGGTCGTGAGTTGCATACAACATTTGATCATTCATGTTCACGATCCAACAAAGTTTGGAAAGTAGAGATCGGCACTACATGAGTTAATATTAATATTAATATTAATATTGGATTATTGTCCTCACAGAGGAAGTTTTCATATTTCGTAGCCTACACACAGCATCTAACCATCAGCAACAACCATGATATATGAATAATGTTCACTGCTCTAACCAGCTGGAAGGATCTATGCATGCTTCTAGATTATCATCTATTTCCTGTGCGCAGTCATAAATAAGTTGCGGTTGTCTGGCAACAGGAAGGTTGCTGGTTCGATCTCGGGGCTCCTCCTCCTAGCTAAGTGTTGAGGTGTCCCTGAGCAAGACACCACCTAACCCTAACTGCTCCTGACGTGTTGGTTGTTACCTTGCATGGTTGACACCACCGTCGGTGTATGAATGGGAGAATGTGAGGCAATACTGTAAAGCGCTTTGGATAAAAGAGATATATAAATGCAATCCATTTACCATCCATTTACCATAGAAAAACAAAACACTGAGGGATTCGCTGCAAATATATAATTCATTTGAGGTATTATAGGCCTACTATCATTTGTCACTTATTTATCCTTAGAATTTATCACGTTGTTGCTACTATTTACTATTTGTTTTTGCTGTTATACAAATATTACTGTACTGCACGCGGACACAACACTTTAGCACCACCCGCCAGAGTATTGCTACTCTTACTTGTCACTTTTTACTTTTACTTTTACTGTACTGACTCTGTAGTTATCTTCACGAATTGTTTTGAATTTATGTGTAAAAGAATACTGTAGGAGTGAATGGGGAGTAAGCATTCCATTGTACTTTTACATTATGGCAATAAAGGAATCTTGAAATACTATTTCATAATAGATTCCAACATTACATCCGATCACCGTGTTAAAATGGGTTACAAAGAAAAACTGGACGTCGCACAAGGTACTGCGTGTCCCGAGCAGAGGGCTTTCTGGGACATGTAGTCTTTAGTGAAGTGGAAATTTCCCCCAGTTGAAGGAAGAAGATGGAGAACGCATGGAAATGTACCATGGAGCGCTGCGCGTCTCCTTTAAACACCGTGAGTCAGGCCGTTTCACAGGATGCTGTGTCCACCAGCCGTCTCTTATTTCTCTGTTTCTGGAGGCCATTGCAAGAGCAAGGCCATAATAATAATAAAACTAGTATAATTATGACAATAACAACCCCGACGAAAACAATGATTAACTTTTAATTTTGTTGTTAGCTTTTAGATATTGTGGCCAAATGTTTTAGTTCCTGATAATGATGGAAGCGGACTTTGATGCCTCTCATCCCAATTGGGATTACGTTGTCAATCGTGAAAGCCTAATCTCTCTATTGTGACCAAGGACCTGAATTCAATCAAGCGAACAGCAGCCCTTCCGAAATTAGAATAGAGGTTTCTAGATTGTTATTAAGCAAGTGTCACTCTGAAATTCAGATTACAATTAATCATTTAATCAAACAGCGTTTGGCGTTTCCATGATCATCTGCCACAATTTTAATCTATAAGTAATCTACACTAAACCAGGGCTAATACTGGACCAACATTTGATATTTGCATTACGGGACATCATGATTCATTTTTATTCCCCATTATTTATCTTTATTCTCAGTGAGCTCAGTCACCGACAAGCGTTGGGTGGATGGGGCGTAAATTGTAGCTGCCAGTGGGCGTGTCACACACGGCGTAAAATACGGATGGGGGCGTAACTTATTACTTATAGCCGCCTGTCGCGGAGAACAGTGTGTATTGGCCAGCCTGGACCTTAGCCTACGTTTCCAGAGACCCCGACAGTGTACTGGTCCAGTTTATTGTAAGGAACGTATTGCCGGGTAGGGCTGCTAGAATAACAATAACACGCGTGAAGGAAGTCTTTGTCCTCCGCCTGCTTCAGTGGGAGTGTTAACAAATGTCAGCTCCAGATGAGCCACAGCACTGAGGGTGAGTATATTATAGGACGACAACATAACACACTGTGTGCATTGTATTTGTTTATTTGTGTTTTATATCACACACAAAAAAAGAAAGAAAGATCACCATCTGTATTGCAACGTGAATGTTAAATTGCAATCTATGTGCTCACGATGCGACGCCCGCACAGAGAGACGTAACAACAGAGATCCGTGTAAATTTCCACCACATTTTTATATTGTGCGTAATCAAATAACCCGAAATGACGTCATTATTGCGTTCACGTTCACCAATGAATGACCGCTGCGGGAATGTCCCTGTGATCGTAATGTAGGTGTAATAGCCTCATCAATATAGCCTATCAGTCTTTTTTTTTGTTTTCTTCAACTGAAAAAGGAAAACAGTAGTTTGGTAAATTAGTCTTTATTTGATATATATCGTAATGGTTCCTATTAGTGTAGCCAGCTCAAATGTGTGAGGCTAATCATGTCATGTGTCTGTCTAATATAAATTTGCTTATGATAATCACGTTCCATGCTTTGTCAATATGTTAATAAAATGTGTCAATATGTGGTTTCTACTACTTCATTAGGCTAAATAAAGTAGCCTACTATTATTAGTAGTATTCATAACAAAACTATTTATGCATTATGCATTCTACTGGTGTAACTTAAATGACATGTGTGTTGAAATATGTCATATATGTTTTTGCCTGCATATTTACCATATTTACCATTTACTATTGCCATACCAACATGCAGGAATCTGCAGATGTAAACCCATATCTCTTATTATGAAAATGTCTTTGCTGATTTTAGTGAACATGGGGAATGTTTCATCTCAGCATTCATGTTTTTGTTCCTTTCTCACTCTTTTAATGAGTAGTTTGGTTCCTTGCATCACATTGTTTGGCTTACTTTGATGTTCTTACAGGGGGGTGGCATTTGTCCTGTTGTTGGGAAAGCTTTTAAAGCTTACAAGAGAACGCTGCTGTAGGGCAAAGCCACAAATCTGCATTAGATAAGTCCTAAACAGATTTATGTATAAACAGACATTAACACGCAATGCAATAAACGCAATGCAATAAACACTCTGCAATAAATCCTGATCACTTTTCAAACTTGTCACTTGTCACTGCAATTATTTCATGGAGTAAAACTGTACCTAATATTACTGGCTGTTACTGGTTTAAGAATCAGCCTAACATGTGTTGTCTCTCCTCTCCAACGATGGCCGCCGCTCCCCTCGAATGCTCTAATCAGGTGTCTTTGTTTTTGCTGTCTTGCAGGAATGTTGCAGGGATGTTGTTGGGTTTACTAGATAAGTGACCTGCTGCATCCTCCTCTAAATCTAGACTTCAGTGCGGTGGATAACCTGCCGCTGACGCGTTCCCCAGTGAATTTGAAATGACGGTGGAGAACACAGCTTCCATCCAGACAGCAAACCAAAGAAGAGCATTTTTTTCTGTGACCCTGTTAACCTCCTGATTTACTTGTGATTCTCTTCTCTAAGATACAGTTTTGAACTCCGGTAAAAACATGAGTCCTGGGCTGGAGGCGGCAGACATTGCCGTGGTGGCTCTCTATTTCATCCTGGTGCTTTCCATTGGCTTGATTGCCACGTGGAAGGCTAATCGCACCACCGTAAGTGGATACTTTCTGGCCGGCCGCTCAATGACTTGGGTGGTGATCGGTGCCTCCCTCTTTGTCAGCAACATCGGTAGTGAACACTTCATCGGCCTTGCGGGATCGGGGGCAGCGAGCGGCTTTGCGGTCGGCGCATGGGAGTTCAACGCGCTGCTCCTCCTGCAGCTGCTCGGCTGGGTGTTCATCCCCGTGTACATCCACTCGGGCGTCTACACGATGCCCGAGTACCTGTCGAAGCGCTATGGTGGCAACCGGCTGAAGGTCTACTTTGCCGGCTTGTCCGTGCTGCTCTACGTTTTCACCAAGCTCTCTGTAGACTTATATGCCGGCGCGCTCTTCATCCAGGAGTCACTGGGATGGAACCTGTACCTGTCCATCATCCTGCTCATCAGCATGACGGCGCTGCTGACCATAACTGGTGGCCTGGTGGCCGTCATGTACACGGACGTTCTTCAGGCAGTGTTGATGATCGGGGGGGCCCTCACCCTGACTATCATCAGCCTGGCCAAGGTCGGGGGGTTAGACGGTGTCAGGACCAAGTACATGCAGGCAGTTCCCAACATCTCCGCCATTATCGCCAGTGGGAACTTCTCCTACAGTCCCTCCTGCCATGTGGAGCCCAAGCCTAACTCCCTGCGCATCCTTCGAGGCCCCATGGATGAAGACATCCCCTGGCCAGGCTTCCTTCTCGGGCAAACTCCAGCATCTATCTGGTACTGGTGTGCAGACCAGGTCATCGTGCAGAGGGTTCTCGCGGCAAAGAACATCGCACATGCCAAAGGATCCACTCTCATGGCCGGAATCCTCAAGGTCCTGCCCATGTTCCTCATCGTCATTCCAGGAATGATTTCCCGCATTCTGTTCACAGACGAGATAGCGTGCATCGGGCCAGAACACTGTATGGCTGTGTGCGGCTCCAAAGCCGGATGCTCCAACATCGCCTACCCGCGTCTGGTCATGTCCGTGTTGCCCGTTGGACTTCGAGGGCTAATGATGGCCGTCATGATAGCGGCTCTAATGAGCGATCTGGACTCCATTTTTAACAGTGCAAGTACCATCTTCACCCTGGACATCTACCAAACCGCCCGGAAGGGTGCATCCCAGAAAGAGCTGCTGGTTGTCGGTCGGCTCTTTGTGGTGGTAATGGTGGCCATTAGCATTGGTTGGGTCCCTGTTATCATTGAAATGCAAGGCGGACAGATGTATCTGTACATACAGGAGGTGGCCGGCTACCTCACGCCACCGATCGCGGCCCTCTTCCTGCTGGGCGTCTTCTGGAAACGTTGTAATGAGAAAGGTGCGTTTTGGGGCGGGATGACCGGCTTCACGCTGGGCACCGTCCGCCTTATCCTGGCGTTCATCTACAGGGAGCCTCGCTGTGACCAGCCCGACAACAGACCTGCCTTCATCACACATGTGCACTACATGTACATCGCCGCCGGCCTCTTCTGGATCTCGGGCCTGGTGGCCGTGGTGGTCAGTCTGTGCACGAGTCCCCCACACCAGGAGCAGGTGCGCACCACCACGCTGTGGGGCCTGCAGCACGTTAGGAAGGTTCCCCCTAAGGATCCAGAGGAAGCCCACAGCCTGACGGACAAGAGACTCTGCAAAGATCTGCCGCCCGATGTCCGCGACAAGAGGTGCCTGGACGGGGCGGACGTCAAACTCCTGGTGGCGTCCACTGACCATGACCCGGCAACGCCCAGCGCAGAGACGACCCCCGCCACCACGCCCTCAGAGGTCATGGATAATGGGAAGGTGGACCAAGCGGAAGAGGGAGGCAGCCGTGCACATGGGAGGAGGAGTGCATATCTTTATCTACTGGACTGTCTCTGTGGCTACAAGGAGGGGGCAGCGAATGATGAAAAGATGACCAGGGAAGACGAGAGGGCCATTGCGGAGATGTTGTACGAGCCGCCCAGAATTAAAATGCTTCTCAACGTGGGCCTCGTATGTGTCTGCTCATTAGGCGTCTCCATGTTTGTTTATTTCTCACTATAGTTTAAGTTAATGGCCACTGAACTACAAGGCTAGTTGGGTCTGTTAACTGCAGCGTGTGTGTAGTGTGTGTGTAAGTCTGGGAATCAGTAGGTCGACCAAAAGGCACAATTAAAACTCTTTCTCTGAGGTTTGAAAAGCTCTGTAATATTTACAGTCTATATTTGTCTGTTGTTGCTCTTACTAACAGGGATTGTAAAGCTTATTCTTATCGTTTGTACTTTAAATGACTGAAGCAGCTTCACCCTTTTGAAGAAAATTTGAATGTAAACTATTTTGTACAGTGCTTATTGTTGTTCCTGCTTAGAAAAAATAGAAGTTGTATTTTCTTCCAATTGTTGTACTGAATTAACTGTAACATTCGCCTTATTTGATCTATGCACTGTTTTAGTTTTTTCTGAATTACAAATGTATGTACTGTTCTACAATGTTTTATGTATGGTACAGCAATGTATTTCTATGTTTATGTAGACATACATACGTACAAGCTCATTACAGTTTTTATATCTAAGTCTCTGTTATTTGCTAATTGATCAGTATCCATTTAGGTCAACTTCATTGATTATTCCGCTTTCCAAGTGTGCTGCTCGTACATGGTTTGTGTAATTGGAAAGCTAATGTCCATCTCGAAATTAGCCAATTGTTCATTGGTTATTTGGCTGGAAAGATGATCATGGCACTCAAATTGATATTATTAAGAACACTATTACATTTACATTCCTACATTGAGACCTTGCTGAAAATAATCCATTGTTACCTGTGATTGGTTCACAGCCATTTGAATATCTTATTTATCTAATTGATTTCATGATTATTTATCAGGTAACGTGTAGTTACCAGCGTACTTCCAACGCTTTGTTTCAAAAATGCAAAAAAATTGTTTTTCATATTTGCTGTTCTTTCTGTGTCAATAACAACATGTACATTACATAACACGTTCCATATATTTATATTGATCTTCATGTTTTATTAGGTTTTTTTGGTGACTACAGTCTCATCTATCGTTAAATGTAATTTCAAGTGCATTTTTCACATGCATACTCTTACCAAATGTGTCTTAGTGTGCAATGCTAAAGCAAAAACAACCTACTAAACTAAAAATAATGTTCCGTTTTGTGTTTCTGAAATGTTGTGCCGTGAATATTAGGCAACCTGGTCAACGATACGTGATATACTGTATACAAAATATAAAATAGACGATTAGTTATCGTTCAGCTTCAGCTAACGTTGATCAACGTGGTGAAAAATTCTGAAAGACATCGCAACTGTTTTACTCTTGTTGTGTTTTCAATGGATACCAATCAACACACATACGCGCACACACACTCACTCACACACACCTGGATTACAAAGAACAAAGTGTATATGTGAGTTTGATCCTGTCTTCTATCTGACAAAGAATAATTTAATAAAGATTTGATAATAACTTAACTGTGTCGTGTTGAGAAGATATATGTTTTTTAATGGATTTTATTTTTTCGAGCTCAATAAAGTTTCTGCAGACACAAAAGGGCAGGTGTGGCTTTTCATTATTTTTGTGAATGAAATTAAATGAAAGATGGACATTAATTGATGGGACGAATCTTAGATTGCTTTCCTGAATTATTACTTTTACAGTACAGATAAACAGTTACTGTTTAACTCAACGATCCATAGCTTAAAGTGTGGATCCAGTTTCTCAGTTTAGATATGTTGCCTACTGTTTACATAGCTCCAAAACCAAATTCAGAATACTCCAGAGCTGTGTATTGTCAACAATACATACAAACAACAACATCAACAACATTCTCAGAGTCAGTCAGCAAGACAAAGCACTTACAGGTGGACCTTTATTCTGTGCTTAGAATGGAAACGGCAGCAATTTCCAAAGTTGCATCAAATTGGACCCCAGAGGGTAAACGAGAGAAGAGATGGAGGGAGGCCCAAAAACAACACAGTGGAGAAAGAGCTGGAGAAAGAGCTGCAACACCACCACCACCTCCACAAACGCCACCCGTCCTCCACCACCCTTCCTCCATCACCACCTCCACCCGTCCTCCACCACCACCACCTCCACCACCACCCTTCCTCCATCACCACCACCAACCGTCCTCCACCATCAGCACCCACCTTCGCCACCACCACCACCACCCGATGCCCGATGTGACAGCCGGCGTCATGGGAACCACTTACTGACAAAATGGGCAAGAAATGAAAGCTGCAACACCACCACCACCACCTCCACCAACACCACCCGTCCTCCACCACCACCACCACCTCTACCACCACCACCCATCCTCTACCACCACCCGTCCTCCAGCACCACCAATTCCACCACCATCACCACCCATCCACCACCATCAGCACCACCTCCGCCACCACCACCATCACCCGATGCCCGATGTGACAGCCGGCGTCATGGGAACCACTT
This sequence comes from Coryphaenoides rupestris, assembly GCA_002895965.2. Lineage (NCBI taxonomy): Eukaryota > Metazoa > Chordata > Actinopteri > Gadiformes > Macrouridae > Coryphaenoides > Coryphaenoides rupestris. Next base: position 81,835 of record PIJE02000365.1, read on the forward strand.
ACTGACAAAATGGGCAAGAAATGAATGCTGTGCAACATATAGGCTATTCATGTCCAGCAAAAAAGTACACACACACACACACACACATTGTTCTCCTATGATTCTCTTCTTGATAAGCACATGAACCACAATACTTTGTACTTTTCTATGAGTTGAACGTTGGGAACAGCCTGTTTATCTATTGGCTTGTTTTTGGTTAAACTGCTCCTGTGGTGTTCCTTCCACTCCCATGGAACAATCTCCATCCCCCAGAGAGTGAGAGCATGCCCAATCCGACGCAGTGGTTGAAAAACAACATGACATGACCCTTTTTAAATTCAAGGTTAGGTGCTAGCTATTTAGCCACAGCTAGGCTAATAAATAACCATGGACGCCATGTAAATAGCAGGGGAAAAATATCACCAACCGACACTTGACCCCAGGCCTCGTGGTCCTAAGGTCAAGTTCTGTCCTCGAAACCTCAGTTATTGATTACTGAGAATTAATGTGAATCCACATTAAACATTAAGCTGTGAATGGGATTAAAGTGTAAATCAAAACACATCACACACACACACATTGAATGTGTGCATGCTCCTTCCCCAACCACAGCTCAATTCAAACCCTCCCTCTCCCCCAAGAGGAAACTAATAATATTGTCCTTGTGGAAAAGTACTGGCAGGCCAGTCTTTGTTCATTGTCTGTGTTAGACTGCAACCCCAAAAAAAAAAACAGAACAATACTGTGCAACAAACCTCTCTGCTTGGCGTCAGGGCATTGGCACGGTGCTACATTTAGCCAACTGCATTTAATTATTCCTGATGCGTACCATGTTGAGTAAGATACCTTTATTTTATGCAAACAAACCTTTATTTAAATTAGAACGCGCCCCTTTACCTTTGCACCGTAATCCTCCCAACATCCATCTGACATTGAAGGACGCAGAGCCGTCCAAAACAAGTGTGTCAGTAATAATCTGAGGAATAGTGTGAGGCGGGCTCAGACAACAACGGCATGCCTCGCCTCGCCTCGCCTTGCGCCTGACGCTCAGCAGAGCCGCATCATATCAGAGCCAGATGTAGGCTACTCGTGGTGAATGACAAGATGCTCGCTCACGCTCACGGCTTAAACTCCTAGGTTAGGCTGGTTGCCATGACGATGGCCCGGCGAGGGTGGGGCGGGATCTGCGCGAGGTCTGGCAAGAGGCAGCAACACCGAGTACCAATCACATCACAGCTGGGTCGGACAGGGACACTGTTGTAATGTGCTCACTTGTGTCAGGGTGCATGTGTGTCTGTGTGTGTGTGTGTGTGTATGCATGCATTTGTGTGTGTGTGTATGCATGCATGCGTGTGTGTGTGTGTGTGTGTGTGTATGTATGCACAGGTATGTGTGTGTTTTCATGCATTTGTGTGTGTATATGCATGCATGTGTGTGTGTGTGTGTATGCATGCTTGTGTATGTGTGTGTGTCCGTGTGTGTGAATGTGTGGTGTGTGTGTGTGTGTGTGTGTGTGTGTGTGTGTGTGTGTGTGTGTGCATGTGTGTGCATGTGTGTATGCATGGCTGCATGTGTGGTGGAGAAAGATAAACTAGACTATAAAATGCTCAGACATAGTGTCGGGTCTTCAGATGGTTGGTAAGCAAGCTTGTTGGCCTGCTGTGTCTGCAGGAGACACTGTGGGTTCTGCAGTCCTCTCCGAACAGTGGTTGTTCTCATATTGCAGGGCAGCGCTGTGTCTGTGTCGCAGCCTCATTGCGCCACAGAGACCCATTGTGAAAATGTAAGCTGTGAAAAGGGTGTGTCTTCTTAAAAACAAACCCCTTTCACCGCAGTGGTGTCATAATAAGACTCCTTATGTGAGGTCAGGTTCTGGCAACAGAGAGGCAGACTGAGGCTGACTCCACCTGCAGGTGGATCACAGACGTGTTAGGCAGGGGAAACATGTCACTGCCGGGACCATCAGCACCGGTTCCCCTCAAGGCTGCGTCCTTTCCCCTCTACTCTTCTACCTGTACACAAATGCCTGCACCTCCAGTCATCAGTCTGTCAAGCTTCTGACGTTCGTGGTGCAACTTGGAGCTCAACTGTCATGACTCAGAAAGGGAATCAAGCGCAGATCCGAATCACTTAGTCACGAATCACAATCACTCAGTCCAGGTACAGGCAGGGTTCATAGACAGGCAGGCAGGTACAGGTAGTGGCAGTCAGGTAACATATAGTACACGCTGTGACGATCTGACAAAGTGAACTGAAAAAGCAGGGTTTAAATACTCAACCTAATCGACACAAAATGAGACAGGTGAACAGAGAAAATGGAGGGAAAAGAACAAAGGCAGGAAGTTGCCCAAAAAAGGACATGGGCGTGACCCCGGGCACATGACTAACACACATGGCTATATAAACAAACAAAGTCCAGAACTGTCAAACTCCAACAGGTAGGGGGAGACAAAAACAACAGTCCAAGCAGGAATCCTGACAGTACCCCCCCCCCCCCTCTACCAATGCCTCCTGGCGTTGACTGTGGAAGGAGCAGGGTGCTGACGGTGAAAGTCCCTGATGAGAGAGGACTCAATGTTCCGGGCAGAGAGCCAGCACCTCTTCTCGGGGCCATAACCCTCCCAGTGCACCAGGTACTGGTGACCCCGACCCCGACGGCGGACGTCGAGCAGGCAGCGAACTGTGTAGACCTCGGACCCATCAACGAGTCTGATGGGAGGTGGGGGCTTGGGGTTGGGACAAAGGGGCTTGCACACAAAGGGCTTGACACGGGAAACATGGAAGATGGGGTGGATGCGGCGGAGGGCGGGGGGAGGTTCAGGCGGACCACAGAGGAGTTGACCACCTTGGCGATGGTGTAGGGGCAGATGAAGCGTGGATTCAGTCACCTTCAGGGGAATATCACGTGTGGAAAGCCAGACCTGCTGCCCCTGGGAGTAGTGGGGAGCCCTGGTGCGGCGACGGTCTGCCTGATGCTTCGTCCTGGTCTGTGCGCGAAGAATGGCGGCCCGGGTCCGCCTCCATGTTCTGCGACAGCGTCGGATGAACGCCTGTGCCACTTTAACAAACAGCTGGTTCTCCAAAAGGCGCTGCAGGACACTACGGACATGCTGGGCGTGCTGTGAAATAGACTGAGAAAAAATTTAAATGTCATCCAGGTAAACAAAAACAAACTTATTTAGCATATCCCTCAGGACATCATTAATCAGACCCTGGAACACAGCTGGACAGTTGGTGAGACCAAATGGCATTACTAAGTACTCATAGTGGCCTGAGGGAGTGTTTCCATTCATCTCCCTCCCTTAATCGGACAAGGTGGTAAGCACTGCGAAGGTCCAACTTGGTGAAAATCTTGGCCCCCTGCAACAACTCAAAAGCTGAGGACATCAGAGGAAGAGGGTAGCGATTCTTCACCGTGATGTTGTTTAGGCCCCTATAGTCTATGCAAGGACGCAGGGAGCCATCCTTCTTCCCTACAAAGAAAAACCCTGCACCAGCAGGAGAGGAAGAGGGTCGAATGATACCGGCAGCTAGTGATTCCCCTATGTATTTGTTCATCGCTTCGGTCTCGGGAGGAGACGAGTACAGGCGGCCCTTAGGAGGTGACGTATCCGGTAGAAGATCAATGGCCAGGTCATAGGGTCGGTGTGGTGGCAGAGAGCTCGCTCGGGCTTTACTGAACATGGCCTTGAGGTCCAGGTACTCAGGCGGTACATCAGACAGATCCAAGGAGTCCTCTGTGGTTGGTGGGACTGTAGACAGGGGTGTAAGAGCATTTCTTAGACAGTTTGACAGACAAAACGGGCTCCAGCCTAGGATGTTTTTATTAGCCCAATCAATATGTGGATTGTGCTTTACCAGCCAAGGCCGACCAAGGACAATGTGAGCATCAGGTGAGTCTAACATATGGAACACTAGGTTCTCCTGATGATTGCCAGAAATTAGTAGACTCACCGGGGGCGTGACATGGGTTATCTGGGAAAACCTTACTCTGGTTAGTGCTCTGGCCTCCAGGGGCATCTTCAGCTTGGCTGGGGAGAGGTTTAGTTCAGAAGCCAGAGAGGTGTCCTTGAAGTTGCCATCGGCTCCCTAGTCGATAAGGACGGAGACGATGTGGCTATGAGCTCCTGTAACGAGCGTGGCAGAGACAAGGGTACGGACTGTAGGAGAGGGATGAAGAGGAGTAATGCTCACCAGTAATCCCCCCTCTACGGGTGAGCGCTGCCTTTTGCTGGGCACTGAGCGGAGTAATGGCCAGGTTTATCACAATACATGCAGGAATTGGTGTCCCTTCTTCTTTGTCTCTCGGCTGGAGACAGATGTGTACGGTCCACTTGCATGGGTTCTGGCATGCTGGGGTCTGCTGGCGCTGGCAAGGACGGGAGAGGGACCTCCGAGGGGGGTGACCTCAGAGAAGGAGGTCACCCCCGGCGCGCCGGCGCGCAGCTTCATACATTTGTCCACTCGGGTAGCAAGATCCACGAGGTCATCAAAGGTAGAAGGTAGCTCCCAGGTGGCGATCTCATCCTTGATGGCCTCAGAGAGTCCATTGAGGAAGGCATCATACTGGGCATCCGGATTCCAACCACTGGTGGTGGCGAGGGTGCGGAAATCTATTGCATAGTCGGAAGCAGACCTCCTCCCCTGGCGGATCTGCAACATCACTCAGGCGGCTTCTCTCCCATGCACTGAGTGATCGAAGACTCTCTTCATCTCGTCTCTGAAGGCCTAATAGCTGAGACAGACTGGAGAGCTTGAGTCCAAAACTGCAGTTCCCCACTCTCTTGCACGACCAGTCAAGAGAGTTATGACGTACGCAACCCGGGACTGATCCGATGCAAAGGTGGCTAGAACACCAGAGAACATTGAGAAAGGAAAGATCTGCAGGTTCCTGGTTCCCCAGCATAAAGTGCAGGAGCTGGCAGTCGAAGATGTCGGACAGGGTTGGGCTGTGGCTGCGGTTGAGGCGGGGGCGGAGGCACCAGGGACAGTTGGATCTGCTGCAGCTGGGCAGCCATGTCTGTGATGTTGGTTGTGATGGCTTCCAGAGACCTTTGAACTGCCTCAAACTGGGCTTGATGTCGACCGAGAAGCGCCCTTTGCCTCTCCAGCACGGCCCTCATCTGATCCAGATCTGCTGATTCCATCTTGGTCAGATCGTACTGTCACGACTCAGAACGGGAATCAAGCGCAGATCCGAATCACTTTGAAGTGATTGAAATGTATTCACAAAACAGTCCGGCAGGCGAAACAGAGTCCAGGTACAGGCAGGGTTCGTAGACAGGCAGGCAGGCAGGTACAGGTAGTGGCAATCAGGTAACATATAGTACACGCTGTGACATGCTGTGACGATCTGACAAAGTGAACTGAAAAAGCAGGGTTTAAATACTCGACACAAAATGAGAGACAGGTAAACAGAGAAAATGGAGGGAAAGGAACAAAGGCAGGAAGTTGCCCAAAAAAGGACATGGGCGTGACCCCGGGCACATGACTAACACACATGGCTATATAAACAAACAAACTGTCAAACTCCAACACGTAGGGGGAGACAAAAACAACAGTCCAAGCAGGAATCCTGACATCAACGCTCTCAAGACAGCGGAGATGGTAGTAGACTTCCGGAAGAACCCAGCCCCACCCGTCCCCATCATCTTGTGTGACTCCCCAGTTGACCTTTGGTTTCCTGGGCACCACCATCACCCAGGACATCAAGTGGGAGCCATCGCCTAAAAGTCCCAGCAGAGTATGTACTTCCCACGGCAGCTAAAGAAGTCCAATCTGCCAAAGACAGTGATGGTGCACTTACACCACCATCATTGAGTCCATCCTCACCTCCTCCATCACCATCTGGTACACTGTTGCCACTGCCAAGTACAAGGGCAGACTGCAGCATGTCATTGCCTCTGCTGAGAAGGTGATTGGCTACAATCTGCCAGCTCATCAACTGCATCATCTGCCTGACGGAGACATGGATGTCGGAGGGGGTTGCCGACTCAGCCATCGAGCCGACAGGATTTTCCGTCCACCGCGCGGACAGAACAAAGACTCTCTCCGGTAAAGATCGCGGAGGGGGGGTCTGTCTCATGATAAACAGATCTTGGTGCAACCAGAGTCATGTGCAGACCCTCAAGTCTTTCTGTTCCCCGGACCTGGAGTACCTGATGCTTATGTGCCGACCATTCTGGCTACCGCGGGAGTTTACAGCAGTAACCGTGACTGCTGTGTACATTCCCCCTCAAGCCAACATGGACATAGCGCTGAAGGAACTTTATGGGGCTATCAGCGAACAGGAGTCGGCCCACCCGGAGGCTGCTTTCATTGTGGCGGGGGACTTCAATAAGGTGAACCTGAAGAAAGTTCTCCCGAAGTTCTACCAACACATCACAAGCAACACGCAGGGCGAGCAGATCCTCGACCACTGCTACACCCCCTTCCGGGACGGCTACAAGTCCCTCCTCCGCCCACCGTTCGGCAAATCGGATCACCGCTCGATCCAACTACTCCCCGCCTACAGGCAGAGACTGAAGCAGCAACCAATCGATGTGAAGGAGGTCCAATGCTGATCGGACCAATCGGAGTCTATGCTGCAGGATTGTTTTGATGACGCGGATTGGAACATGTTCCGGGTGGCGTCGGACAATAACATCAGCGAGTACGCGTCCTCAGTCACCGGGTTCATCAAGAAATGCATAGACGACGTTGTTCCTACTAAGTCGGTTCGGATTTATCCCAACCAGAAACCATGGATTAATGGCGATGTTCGCGCCGCACTCCGCACGCGTAACGCCGCCTTTGACTCCGGGAATATGGCGGAATATACGAGAGCCCGCTACGACCTCCGCAAGACCATCGGCTCTGCCAAGCGGGAGTATAAGAACAGGGTGGAGCACAAATTCAAGAGCAACGACGTGAGGGGTGTGTGGAAGGGGCTACAGACAATGACGGACTTCAGAGGGAGAACCAGCGGGGTAGAGAACTCCTCTACCGCCCTCCCAGGTGAGCTAAACACCTTCTTCGCTCGGTTCGACGTGAACGGCAGCCCGCCGAAGTCAGCGCTGCCTGAGGAGTCCAGTCTGCTGAACATCTCAGAGGCTGACGTGCGCAGAGCCTTCAGGCGGGTGGACATCCGGAAGGCGGCGGGCCCAGACCACATCCTGGGGTACGTCCTCAGAGCATGCGCAGACCAGTTGGCAGGAGTCTTCGCAGACATCTACAATCTGTCCCTGTCCCAGGCTGTTATTCCCGAGGTCTTCAAGATGTCCATCATCGTGCCTGTCCCTAAACACCCCAAGGTAACCTGCCTGAATGACTGGAGACCTGTAGCCCTCACCTCGATTGTCAGTAAGTGCTTCGAGAGGCTGGTCAAGGACTTCATTTGTTCCATGTTGCCTGCCACGCTGGACCCATGGCAATTTGCGTACCGTCAAAACAGATCCACCGACGACGCAATTGCCATGGCAATTGAGAGAGGGTGGACTTCAGCTCAGCGTTCAACACGATAGTTCCTGCCAAGCTCGACACCAAGCTCAGGAGTCTAGGCCTGCACCCGACCATGTGCAGCTGGATACTGGACTTCCTGTCGGGCCGCCGCCAGGTGGTGAGGATGGGCAGCACCACCTCAGAGCCACTGACCCTCAACACTGGAGCCCCTCAGGGATGCGTGTTGAGCCCTCTCCTCTACTGCCTGTACACCCACGACTGCATGGCTATGCACAGCTCCAACGTCTTCATCAAGTTTGCTGACGACACGACAGTGTTGGGACTGATCGCCGCCGACGACGAGACAGCCTACAGGGAGGAGGTCGGATCACTGGCACAGTGGTGCCAAGAGAAACAACCTCGCCCTCAACGTCAAGAAGACCAAGGAGCTGATCGTGGACTACAGGAAGCGGAGAGGTGAGCACGCCCTTATCTCCATCGACGGTGCTGCAGTAGAGAGGGTCAGCAGCTTCAAGTTCCTCGGCGTGCACATCTCCGAGGACCTCACATGGACCACGCACACCACACACGTGGTGAAGGCCCAACAACGCCTGTATTTCCTCAGGCGACTGAGGAAATTCAACATGTGCCCCCGCATCTTCAGAACATTCTACTCCTGTACCATCGAGAGTGTTCTCACAGGATGCATCACCGTCTGGTACAGGAACTGCACCGCACTGGAGCGTAAAACACTACAGAGGGTGGTGCGGACGGCCCAGTACATCGTTGGAGGTGAGCTTCCCTCCCTCCTGGATATATACACCAGGCGGTGCGTGGCCAAGGCCAAACGGATTACAAAGACAATAACCACCCCAGCCACAAACTGTACACACTTCTACCGTCAGGCAGGTGATACCGCAGTATCAAGTGCCACACAAGCAGACTCAGAGACAGCTTCCACAGTCAGGCCATCAGGCTGCTGAACAAGTTCGGCATCAATGTCTTAGTGCTAGTGCTAAGTGTTACTGCTAGTGCTAGTCCTGGTAGTGCTAGTGCTAGTGTTACTGCTGGAGCTAGTGCTGGTAGTAGTGCTAAGTGTTGGTGCTAATGCTGGTGTTAGTGCTAGTGCTGGTCCTGGTGCTAGTGTTAGTGCTAGTGCTGGTGCTAGTACTGGTGTTAGTGCTAGTGCTGGTGCTAGTGCTGGTGTTAGTGCTAGTGCTGGTGCTGGTGTTAGTGCTAGTCCTGGTGCTAATTGCTGGTGCTAGTGTTGTGTTTACTGTCTGAGAATGTATTCTGTGTCATTCTGTGAATGTCAGCATATAACAATGTATATTTTAGTACATTGATTTATATGTGTGCTGCTCACCTATTCTATTTTGCTAGTCCTACTTCTATTTTGTAGTTCTATTTGTATTTTGTATTCTTTTATAATTGCTGTCGGCTGTCGGGCGTTTTGCACAAAAGGTTTTTCACTCACTGCTTATACTCGCGTGTAAATTGTGAAGTGACAATAAAATACTTGAAACTTGAAACTCTCCAGGACCTGCACGCCTCCAGGTCCCTGAGGTGAGCAGGTAAGATTGTGGTCGACCCCTTCCACCCCAGACATAAACTCTTTGAGTCTCTCCCCTCTGGCAGGAGGTTGTGGTCCTTCAGGACCAAAACCTCACAGCACAAGAACAGCGTCTTCACCACTCATTAACAAGACCCCCACTGATCCCCATCGATTCCCACCCCACTACACTACATGTTACATTACACTCTCTGTGTAATGTACAATGTTATGCACCAATTTCACAAAAGTACATTCCTTGTTTGTAAAAAAATAAGACAATAAAGCATCTGATTGATTCTGATAGGTTTACATTGCATTTAGTAGCCGCTTAATCCAAAGTGATTTCCAAGGATCGTGAAAGCATCCCATAACTTTGGTCCCTTGGGTGCCTATCTGATGCCGGCAGCCAATCAGCAGAAGCCCAGAGAATCGTCATCTATGCAGGTGCAGTGCACCTGTGCAGGTTTGGCCGACAGGCTTCATGAGGTAAACCACAGCAGCCTGTTGCTTCATCCTCCCACACAGACCGGTTGGTTTTGTTTTTTTGGGTTTTAACATGTGAGGAATGTGTTGTGAGCGCTCAAATGTACAACACGCATAACCCGCATAAGAGCAACACGCACAAAACACACACAGCATTCCTCTCATTCTCCTCACACAGCCCCGGTTAACCCGCTGTGGCGCGTGTGGGATTCTGCCGATCGCCGCCTTAATCCGTGTGGTTGCGTTTCAATGGCGAAGGGAAATATTGACGGCGTGCAGTCAAAACAGCGGGACGAGCGGGTCGTCACCGACGGCTCAGCCAGGCATGCGTGTCACTAAGCGCCTGCCGTTGTCTCCGTGTCGCGCCATGTTGAATGTTCCGGTGAACATTCCCGGAATGTTATGACAACATTCCACATTTCCGTGGGATGGGTGTCGCGCGTGTAAAGGGTTGATGACGTCACGCCAGTGGCAGTTGTAGACCCTTGTTACTGGGGGGGGGGGTTGCAGGCTGGGGGGCCGGTTGTTTTGTCAGAGGGGCACAATCCCCACTGGACAAAAGAGAAAAAAACAGTGTTCAAACATTTCAAAATGTTGAGTTCAGTATATGAAGTAAAAGCGCAAAAAAAACCCCAACATAAAATACCATAATTGGTATTTGTTTCAGTAACTTACAGTTAGTTACAGTTATTGATGAGAACAAAATAAAACGTATTCCAATTAGTTTTGTAAGAAATCGATAATTGTATCTTTATTATAGACTCTTCATTCAGGGACCACAGGGGGTGTCCCCCCAGAACCGCCCATGTCCATTATGTTGATGAAGATGCCATCCGCTAATGTAGTTTAGCGTATCAGCTGCGTGTATAACAGAACAGGCATCATGGCTGCAGTAAAACAACAAACACTGTTTTTCACTATAGTGTCCCATGCTCAATTATGTAGGCCTTGGTCTGCCTATGAGGTGCAGGTGCCGCATTACAGCGAGTTTAATTTGTTTTAGTGAACACACATATGTGTGTGGGCGTGCGTGTGTGTAGACAGAAGTGAGAAGTGAAGTGAAGTGAAGAAAATAAATTACTTTCTTTATTTGAACAGGGACAGAGTACAAAGAACATAACACAAGGAAATATGTTCTGTATCAGGTTTGAGCACATGATTCAAAGCCATTCAAGGAGAAGAGACATCGAAACACACACACACACACACACACACACAGCAGCCATGTTGTTTTCTGTGTACGTGATGGTGATGGCCACACATCATGCAGTCCATTCCAGAGGGAGGAGATCCAGAGACTATCTGACTGACACCTGGTTGAGGGAGAGAGAGAGAGAGAGAGAGAGAGAGAGAGAGAGAGAGACAGGGAGTGGGGGGCGGGAACAGAGAAAGTCAGTTATATTTGCATTTGTGGAAAGTTACTGTGGTTTCATTCCACATACCACAACTACGCCTGAGGAAAGCCATCGGCCTCGGCATGCAAACAGCATACAAGCATCACGCTATTATTGTCATTATAATCTCCTTTCAATATTCAAGCACTTTATTTGTCACAAACACATACAGGATATGCAGTGAAATGAAAAAGTGTTGATGCCCAGCGGAATGTGCAAAAGAATGCTAAAGACAACTTTAATTGGAGGCACATCTAGAATATTTACAATATGTACAGTAAAAAAAAAAAGCAGGGATGAGTAATATGAAAAATAAAAAAGGCGGCATACATTTTTTTTGCAAAAAATGAATACAATATAGAATGAAGAAAATATAGAATAAGGTGAGGTACAGGCCATGTAAGTCCTTTATGAATATGACTATCTGTGTGTGTATTTATAGAACACATTACATAAATGTATGTGTGTGCATGTGTGTGCGTGTGTGTGCGTGTGTTGTGTGTGTGTGTGGTGTGTGTGTGTGTGTGTGTGTGTGCGTGCTGTGAGGCCCTGATCTTTGATCCATGCCTCACATGGCTGCAGAGGCATGGTTTGGTACTGCAGGGGTGGTACTATCCTGTTTATACATAGGCTTCAGGGGTCAAGTGCAATTGTGTGATAATCTGAGTTGACATAATAACAACGTAGAACAGGTTGTTCATATCTCTCTGCTTCCAGAAATCTTGCTCCTTCTTCCCATCCACAAAGACCAGTCTGTCCCCTTTCATGGACAGGAGGGCGTGGACTAACTTGTTGCCTCTGACCACAGCATCGAACCTGCGTCGCTATGATACATCTCGCCTGTGTGATTGCCATGTTAGTTATACAGAGCTGCCCATATTTATGTATTTGTTTTGGATATTTTGATCTAATCCGGTGATGATGTCAGATGGCCCAATGGTCTTGTAGTCATGAGTTAACTGTTGAATGAATGAATGAATGAATGAATGAATGACTTTCTTTATTTGAACAGGGAGTACAAAGAACATGAACCTCATTACACAAGGAAAGATGTTCTGTACCAGGTTTGAGCAAATGGCTATTTTCTGCCCGTAGTCCCTGGGCAGGTAAATACAGTTATTAAATAGCAGGACAATTACACATTAAAAGAATACAAAAATACTATGGTAATCAATAAAAGTATACAAACACAATCATCCGCACATCCCCAACTCTGAAACAACCCCACACCCCCACCCCCTCCCCACCAACTCTGAAAGATGGTGAAAGATGATGAACTTCTGCGTACAGGGTGTACTGAAGTTTGGCTATTGGGTAATACCAATGCTTTACTGTATATTATAGACCTACTAATTATGTATACTATGCATTCCTCCTGTCATCCTGTCATGAAAGAGGCCGCTTGGGAGATGTATTGTACATGACTATCACATTAAATATGATTGATTTGTTCTGCCCTAAAATACATAATAAAATACATCATATCTTTTTGATTATGGAAACATGAACTCAGTTTTTAAGGAATAATTATATGTGTCATACATCATTTACTCTGCCAAATGTATATATTCATGATACATTTTCCGTTTTAGTGATATACATTTTTGTGTTACCTACTTGTGTAAGTAAATAGAATCTTATGTATTAAATAATGGCCCAAGAAAGAAACTGACACAGATAATGATTTAGACATCCAGGTTGTTTACATGAACAGTTAAATGCCATAATACTACCCTATATTTACTGAACAATATTTATTAATCGATAATTATTTTCAATGATCTATATTATATTTTTCTATTATTAGAAATGTATGTATTTCGTATGCAGTACCCTCGTGTACCACCAGAGGTGGCCGGGCCACAGGTTAAAGAACCCGTGGCCGAGTTCATATCGTTTTGGGCCACAAGCACACAAACTTCTCCCTCCTTCTCTGTACGTATGAGCTTAATTTGAGTGAGTTTGATCTCAAACAAAGCGAACATGGAGTTTTAAATGTGATCACATGTAAAAGAGTAAAGACTAAAGATTGTTTCTCTCTCCCTTGGTTGCGCGCGCGTGTGTGTGTGTGTGTGTGTGTGTGTGTGTGTGTGTGTGAGAGAGAGAATGTGTGTGTGTGGAGCATATACCTTTGAATAAACACACATGTAATCCCATAGTTCTGTATTTATGTGTTATTTCTGTTTCACAGGAGAGTTCTGAGGAATTTAAACGGGAAAGATCATTCACCAAACAATATTGACTTTGGCTTCACTCGTTGAAAGATCGTTGAAAATCATGGGAAGTAGGTACTTTATTTATTTTTCCATGTTTACATAAGATTAATAATAATAAAGTAAGCGACGATAGAATGAAATGAAATATAGGCTACATAAAAAAAATCCGTACCAAGACTGACGTACTTTGATGATTTGAAATGAATGCCGCAAAACACAGCAGGGATAATAATCTTAAATAAATCATCAGAAGCACGAGAAGAGTCATTGCGGGGCAAACGATTACTGCGCGTTGCTGTCATCTAGCGGCACGAGTGTCGCTAGATGACCCCAAATTTCCCAAACTACCAGTGAAGTGGTAGTTCACTGGTAGTTTGGGGTCTCCAATTAATTAGCCAGAATCCCAGCCCTAATCCTTTCACCTCCATTCAGTTGACCACTCATCATCATCATCATCATCATCATCATCATCATCATGACATATCAGTGATATTCCCAAGTTTATTTGTATTTTGTAGTTTCTGTAGAGTGTGTGCCTGTTTGTGTTAGTGAGAGAGAGAGAGTGTGTGTGTGTGTGTGCCTGTTTGTGAGAGTGTGTGAAGGTTAAACTGACCTCCACTACTCCCACCTCCTTATCATCCACCCAACCACTCAAACATTCAAGTCTCAAGGTTGCCACACACACACACACACACACACACACACACACACACACGCCACACACACACACACACACACACATACACACAAAACATATTTATTGTTTACACAGAAAAAGATAGCATATTGATGTGATCCAGCAGCCTTGCCGTGAGCTCCTGGAGGGTCGGTAGAGCTCCGTCTAGAAGCGTTCCCACAGATCCTCCAGGTCTCCTGTTGCTCTCCGGTCCCAAGGAACCATCCTTCAACCTCAAGCCTTCGCCCTCCAGGGAGACGGGGCAGCAGAGGTGAGCAAGCATGACGGGAGAGAAAATGAAGACATCATTGTTTGGTCGGCCCATGCAAAAGTGTCAGTTTTCCTTTTCCTTTATTGCCATATGTAACAAGTACAATGGGATCCTTATTCCCCATTCACTCCTGCAGTATTCTTCAAAACATTAATTCTACAACATGCCTGAACATTTTGTAATATAGTACCTAATAAGAACAGTAAAAAGTAAATAGTGACAAGTAAAGTAGCTGTTGGTGCAAAAATGTATTAAAAGTGTCCACGTGCAGTACAGTAATATTCTTAAACTAGCATAAAATGGTAATTAGTAACTGGTAGATAGTAGCAGCAACATGTGATGATAAGGAGATGTAATGTAATCTAGATGTTTAAAGAGCTCCTATTATACCACCAGTTGTGAGTGTGATTAGCCATTCCAAGCGTTTTCAAAAAACGGTTTCATTTCTGGCCTTCATCTCTGGGTGGACATCAGTGGGTGTCCACCCAGATGTATGGTGGATAGATCAGCCTACCAGCCTACTACCCAGTCTGATCTATCCACCATACATCTGCGTGGACACTTCCACTTGTGATGTCAAAAATTGGAGATTCTGAAACTGTTTGGTAGGATTAGGGCTGGGATTCTGGCTAATTAATTGGAGACTGTTTGGGCTAACACGCTCACACCTGGTGGTATAATAAGTCCTTTAACACATTTTATCACAATGTGGCCCTTACACCAGCATCCTACCTTGTTTTTTATTAAATTTTTTGAATTTTTACATTATTACTCTATTTAATGTTCTATATTATGCAGCAATTTCACAAAAGCATGTTCCTTGTTTGCAGGTAGACTCAGACAAATCTTCCTCCTTTGTTTCCCTCCCAGCAGAGAGCAACATGGCCACCTGGTCCAACGTCACCCTGCGGCTGGAGGACTCGCTGACCCGGGCGCTGGGTCGCTACCTGGACGCCTGGAGACGCAACTCGACGGCGACGGCCGACGCCCTGGACCGGACCCTGGCCCGGGAGAACTTTGACAACGTGGAGTGGTACCTGGCGGTGATGATTGGCATGCTGGCCTTCATCGTGGTGGCTATCCTGGTGAGCACGGTCAAGTCCAAGAGGCGGGAGCACTCAGACGACCCGTACCACAAGTACATCGAGGGCCAGTGGACCGAGCAGAGCCAACCGCAGGGCTACGCCAACGCCTCGGCCAGCTGACCGGGAGAGAGGGGCTGACGGGACGCCACCGCCATCATCTTCATCATAATCATCATCATCGTTATAATCATCATCATCATGACCGTCATCCTAATCAGAAGCTGTATTGCCATAGCTTCTACAAAGAAACAAAGAAAGAAATAAAAAATAAAAAACTATATAAAAAATAAGCAATAAATAGGTGCAATTTAAAGAAATCATCATCATCATCAATATAATCATTATCAACGACAGCAAAAATAAACACCAAATTGACACATATAACTAATCTAAACAAGCAACTACTGTAACTTCACAAATACACTCTGATTTGACAACATAGATGCTTCACAGGCAACCCTAGCAGTGCTATTTTATAACCGTGTGTTGTTTAACTTAAAGTTATTTAAGCAATAGCTCACGACAGGCCGTGGTATATGGTTATTATATCACAGCTAACGGGCATGGTTCGGCCCTACGCGAGGTGGAGGGTCGACAACCCCTTAGCTGTGACCCCTTAGCACGTTTGAAGCATGTAAGTTCAGCCAATGACTTGTGGTATCTGTAATTGATAATACTTGTAATAACAGTCATTATTATTGTATTATTATTATACAAATTAAATGTAGATCTTATTCAAATACAAAGGACTTGATGCAGTGGTTTTATAGCAGTATGGTCGTGTTGTATCTTTGATTACAGCTGCAGGTCAAGCAACATCGCTCACATCGCTCCCCTGCTCCTTCCCACCTGCCTCACAGACGGTTTCCTTTTAAAGTCGAAATATATACATAAGTAGGTTACCACTTTATGTCTGTTATGCATAGAGTTGTATACCACGCTGTATATATGGCGTGTTATACAACTCTAGTTATCCCCAAAATAACGTTTATATGGGACCACGATTTAACACATTGCATGACTGACTTGGCACTGGTGTCTGAGAAACAAAACGCGTTTGTGCAGATGAACTAAAATTACACGTTTAATCCCCAAAGAGGTGGGCGACACATAATGTGATGCATTTATACATGGTGTAGATTGGTAAGAGTTTGGCGCAGAAGAAATTGTGGAATAAAAAATAATAAAAATAGATAATAAATAATAAAATAAAGAGCGTCATGTCAAGTCCAGTACATTTTATTTTCTATAGGCATATATAAATTATTAATAGTATATCCAGCGAAAATAATGCCATTGTGAATTCGCAGAAATCGTGGGTTTGGCACTGAGGCGGAGGTGTGGCCTGAAGTTGTTATATATGGTATTTATATCATAATATATATGGTTATTATATTATATATGTTTTGTGTTTGGATTGTGTTGTACTTCATCTGCATGTAGATATTGTGTTCTGGTAACGGCCTCAGGCCGCTAGAGGGAGCTGTTGGGCAAGTGAGTGGAGGAGTCGTGTGGACGAGAGGGAAGAAGAGTGAGTTGGGTTAGAAAATAAAAAAAGATGGATGTCCTGATTAAAACACATTCGTGTTGGTGATAATTACAAAGCACCCAACATAACAATGATGTGTTCATGGTTATTATATCAGAATAATATATATATATATATTATATGGTGATGATATTATATATGGTTATTATATCATAACATTATATATATTATATGGTGATGATATTATGGTTATTATATCATAACATTATATTATATGGTGATGATATTACATATGGTTATTATATCATAACATATATATTATATGGTGATGATATTACATATGGTTATTATATCATAACATTATATATATTATATGGTGATGATATTACATATGGTTATTATATCATAACATATATTATATGGTGATGATATTACATATGGTTATTATATCATAACATTATATATATTATATGGTGATGATATTACATATGGTTATTATATCATAACATTATATATATTATATGGTGATGATATTACATATGGTTATTA
>PIJE02000365.1:100102-132602 GCA_002895965.2 Coryphaenoides rupestris
GGACAGCTGGGCGTTTCACCCTCACTACACGTTTGGGTTTACCAGGTCTGTCTGGCAGCCTCCCGCGCCATCTGATCCAACTCACCACCAGGTGGTGATCAGTTGACAGCTCTGCTCCCCTCTTCGACGGCCGCAGATCTGCTGATACGATTACAAAGTCGATCAGCGACCTTTGGCCTAAGGTCCGGTACCAGGTACACTTGTGAACCACCCAATGTTCGAACATGGCCAGTCCATGACTAGCACAGAAGTCCAATAACAAAACACCACTCTGGTTCAGATCGGGCAGGCCGTTCATCCCAATCACTCCCCTCCAGGTTTCTCCATCATTGCCCACGTGTGTGTTGAAGTCCCCCAGTAGAACTATGGAGTCCCCGGATGGAACCCTTTCCAGGATGCCACCCAAGGACTCCAAGAAGGCCGGATACTCTGAGCTGCTGTTTGGTGCGTAGGCACACACAACAGTCAGAGCCTTCCCCCCAGCGACTTGCAGTCGCATGGAGGCGACCCTCTCGTCCACCGGAGAGAACTCCAACACAGCGGCGCTCAGCCGGGGACTTGCGAGTATCCCCACACCCGCCTGGCGCCTCACACCCTGGGCAACTCCGGAGAAGTAGAGGGTCCAGCCCCTCTCAATGAGTGTGGTTCCAGACCCGGTGCGCCCAACCATATCTAGTTGGTACCGCTCCACCTCCCGCACCAGCTCAGGCTCCTTCCCCGCCAGTGAGGTGACATTCCACGTCCCTAGAACGAGTCGGCGATGACGGGGATCCGCACGCCCAGGACCCCGTTTTTGCCTACCGCCCGGTATACAACGCACCCGACCCCAATGACTCTCCCTGCAGGTGGTGAGCCCACAGGGAGGTGACTCCACGTAGTCTTTTTGGGCTTGTCCCGGCTCGGCCCCGTGGATCCAGGCCCGGCCACCAGACGCTCGCTGACAAGCTCCCCTCCCAGGTCTGGCTCCAGAAAGGTGCCCCGATTTCCCTTGTCCGGGCGAGGTGACTGTTCTTTGGGAGTCTTTTCATGGGGTCTTTGAATCGCTCTTAGTCTGGCCCCTCCCCTGGGACCACTTTGCCTTGGGAGACCCTACCAGGGGCTAAAGCCCCGGACAACACAGCTCCCAGGGTCACGGGGGCACCCAAACCCCCCCCCCCACCACGATAAGGTGGCGATTCTTTGGGGGAGCTTACTCCATATTCCCTTTCCAAATAAAGAGCATCTATAAAGTCACCAGTAGAGGTCCCCATCACCCACCGTGAAGCTTATAACATTGACATGGTTTTAAATCGTTTAAAAATGACATTTTAAATTAAATCTATATTCCTCTGTCATTACATGTGACTAGTTCTACTCTGCACGTACCAGCAAGTAAAATAGACGAGCACCAAACAAACCTCTATGTGGCATGTGAACACCTTACCTCCCAACACTGAACATTTGAATGTGATGAGGAACTTTGAAAAAAACAATCAAGTGAATTGCAGACAAAATTGGGCCACATTTCAAACCTTTATCATATTAGACCAAGTGAAGTAGCTGCCATGTTGCTTTCAAATATACTTTCCTGGTTTTTTCTATGTCAACCTCACAACTTGGCTTGACATATTCCACGTATAAAATTGTATTAGTTATGTTTTTTATTAGTTTGTTTTTTTCATCTATCATACATAGTGCGCCCCCTGAAGTGTGAAGCAGGCAACATGATTAAAACACTGCTGCTCTTCTCATGTGTCCTGCACTGTGTGAGAGTGGGGGGGATTGGTACTGCTTGATGCGTAATGATGTCACTGCACTGTGTGAGAGTGGGGGGGATTGGTACTGCTTGATGCGTAATGACGTCACTCAATTTACCTGGTTTGGAAACAGCTGGATTGGATCAGTTTGAGGGATATTAGGTTCACAATGAAAAGGTCCAAGCCTTCAGGTGCGCAAGCAAGGGCGAAGACTGAGAAAAGAGGAGGAGGATAAGAATGCCAGGTATATCGTCTTACATAATATTAACATTAAAATGCTGTTTTGTGTGTAGATGTTTTCATTTGTAGGAGCTAGCTAAGGAGCAATACAGCTACAATAATGCTACAATAGGTGGTAGACTCAAATACATATTGAAGGATATGAAACTGAATGGTTTGGCCTTCAACCCAATGCCAGGTGTAAATAGCCTCAGATTAGGTGCATCGTATGTGGATTGACAACGTTATTCAGGGGATGGATATTAGCATCAGCCACCAGCCAAATGCTGGTAAAATATGAAAATGACTGTATTTCAGACACAAAACTATTTACTATTGAGTGGCTGGTGCATTTTAACATTGATACTGTATGTCAGTGGCCATGATACCAGTCAAGGTCAGATCCCTGATCTGTGACGGACTCATCTGTGGAGAACCCCAGATGTCTTCTTGAGAGGAGACATCTCCTCCTAGGCGCTCATCCTTTATAAGCTCTGTGTAAACTTTGTTCGGTGCTCACACCCTCCAACGGCCATGACGGCCTGTTGAGCGGTGTGATCCTTCAGCACTGAATATTTGTTGTCCTGTTTTGTCTCTAGAATAATTGTATGTTTGTTATTACTTAATTTCACGTTATTTGGTCATTGATTGTTCGAGACAACTGCACAAAGTTGTCTTGTTTGTAGACATGTTCTTCTTACCGTTATGTCCACAACATGATGCGGTGGTATTATAACAGTATGGTTGTATTGTATCTTGTATTGTATCTTTGATCTTTGACCACGCGCCTATAGACACTGCACCCAAGCGCATTTATATCGATATCGGGTGATTTTAACCATGTCACCTTGACATCAACCCTGCCCACTTTTAGTTTGTGGACTGCAAAACCATGGAAAATAAAACACTGGACCTGCTGTTTGCTAATGTTAAGGAAGTATACAGCTCCATGGCTCTCTCTCCCCTGGGCAGATCAGATCAAAACCTGGTCTACCTTAGGCCCCTCTATAAACCCCTCTGGTCAACAATTACCTAGAATGTGTCCCAGATGTGTTGAAATACATTAATCATTGTCTATCCTAAAGATTGAATTACTATATTTGCATGTATGTTTGAATTGCCTGCAGGTGAAGGAACAAGCACAACATACACTGTCACTACTCTACAGCCTGTAGACAACCCATCAACTGGAACATTTATTTGAGTATAGACCACATTTGAAAAACTGCACAAAGTTGTCTTGTTTGTAGACATGTTCTTCTTACCGTTATGTCACACAGCTTTTGTTTGTAATTTATGCATTTAATTATTTATTTGTATTCTTTGATACATAATTAGTTTGTTTGGGAAGTTATTGTTATCTGTAAAATACAAATTTTAATAGTTTTTATTAACATGTTCATCAAGCATTGTTCAAAGAAATAGGCCAGGAGGGCTGCCTTCACACACGATTCAAACATAACATAATATGGCTATTTAGCTATATGAATTTGTATCTAGGTTGGCGTAATATGTTAAGCGAAATGATAGTGGATGTAGATGTGTGACAACTAGTTAGTGTGATGTATAGTGATATTACTTTAGTTGAGTGGCATTGATTAATATTGTAGCGATGCAGTAAAGGCTGGGTATCGCGTACCTCTGGCCTGAGAGTCCTTCAGCCATGACAAAGAACGTCATGTCTGTCACCCCAGAGGTACGAGAGTAGCTGGCTTGGTCTTAGAATGGGGCGGGACAAGAGCGGCTCAGAATTATTAGCCTTCTATATTTAACTTAAAGTGGTAATCTCAAAGATTTCAGTTTTGTGCTCTTTGGCGACACATATGGCAAAAATTGTAATTGCATCCAAACAGTGACGCATAGGTGATCATAGGGGTCGGCTGGCAGTTGTTAAATGGCGGATATTCAGTTTAATTTAGCAGAGGCCGAGAAAACAGTGCGTCACTTCCTCTTACGCTCTCTGGTGGATATCAATGGGACCAATCACTGCTGGGTGATGGAAAACGAGTCACTGCCGCGTTTTAAATCTTGTGTGGGAAAGGCGGTTCACCATCCGGTCCGTAATATCAAAAAATACTGCAAATGCAAGGGCTTTCATCAGTGGACCATAGGCTCAGTCACTGTTGCGTTAACTCGTTCGGCAATAGTGACTTTACAGACATTTATTTACAGGAAAATCTTTGAGATTACCACTTTAAAAATGGGAAAATAAGTGAAAAGTTAAATATTAAAAACAGTTCTGTATAAGCCGCCGTCGATGCACTTCATTTAGAGTGAGTGCAGACAAGGAGATGGAGGATTGGGGGAGGCATAGGGAGGGAAGACTCTCCCCCCCTCCCTCTCTCTCTCCCTCCCTCCCTCCCCAGTCAATATTATCACCATTTCATTAGCCTCAGCTCTCACAATGGGAACATCAGTATCTATCAGGCAGCTAATGTGGCAGTGACTCCCAGGGGTATAGGAGAGGAACGTCTGGCACGCCACAGCAGAGTCGATGACTGGATGCAGGAGGACTGGGGTGGAGGAGGAGGAGGGGAGTGAGGAGGGGAGGAGGAGGAGGGGAGGAGGGAGGACGAGGGGAGGAGGAGGAGGAGAAGGATCAGGAGAAGGATGGGAGGGAGGAGGAGGAGGAGGGAGGGTTCAATTTAATAGATACTGAGAAAGAGCATCTGAGCATAAAGGTGTAACAGTCTGCCACCGAACCCCCCCCTCCCCCCCCACACACACACACACACAGAGAGACACACACACACACACACACACACACACACACACACACCACACAGAGCGACAACATTGAAGTTGGTGCTTGTCTTTACCATCGATATCCAGACGAGAGAATCATAAGCCCACATATCTGCATACTGGTGACCCGCACATAGAAGGTGATTCCAGAGACAGACATAAGGGCATTACACAGTCTGCTGACCTCCCTCCCTCCTCCTCCTCATCCTCCTCCTCCTACTACTAAAAGTGAGGAAGGAAGTTGGTCATCCTTGCTATTGTTAAAGCAGTATTAAAGGTGAACAGAATGTGTCGTTTGAATTGATGTGCTCCACAAAGGTAGATTAAAGTGCTGATAGCCACATCCGTCCGTACGGCGCCACATACACAATATCATTTTTATATTGATTTGAGCACAACATCAGGATCCCAGGATGAAAGCGGTATCATGAACATATAAATGAAATAACTGTTATGATATAGGCTACAGCAGCAGTATACGACATTATAGCCGTAATAACATTTTGCGTTATCGTAGAGGGACAGCCACAAACCCACTGTGGTCTCTGCTCTCCGGTAGCGATGATGCTGATGCTGATGCTGATGCTGATGATGTAGGTTCTGGTGGCGGTCCAAGCGCACGTCGAGAGAGTCACTAGACTGTGACGTGAAGAGACCTGAGCTCCATTAGTCTTCAATTATCCCCAGCATCTCCAGCACCTGCTGCCACATTAGCGGCGTAATTATTGTTTGGCACAATGCTGCCGACTGGAGGTATGATCGCATTATTATCATCATCGCCATCGCCAAAACACAGAGACAACAAGACTTGGTCGACGTGTGTTACAATTTCCTTTATCCCATTACGACGGGTGAGTCCTGTCCCCCCCACCCCCCCCCCCACACACACACACACACACACACACACACTCCACCTCCGCCTCCGCCTCCACCCTCTTTTCCTCCCACTTTACAAAGCAGCCCGTGACATCGGCTCCATAATGATCGCTGCATTCAACCGCGAAACAAAAGAGACTGTCTGGCGGAGGACGGGAGGGGAGCCAGTCACACCGCCAGCACCGCCCTCCCCCTCTGCCTTCCCCCTCTGCCTCCACCCTGCCCCCCCCCGCCGCCCGTCCAGGAACTAAAACCAGCCAAGCGGAGCCCTGAAATTGGCTGCCTGGGAAAAAATGTTAAGAGAGGCACAGTCTAATGCATTTTATGATAAATATCTAAAAAGGTGGAGTAATGAAAAGAATGGGGCAGTTAATGTAAAGGGTGGGGGGGGGGGGTGGTTATGAAATCACAGCTGTGGGTTCAGGATCAGCCAATAGGCATAATATTTCCCTGAGGATCTGCAGCTAGCCTCGCGGTTGGTGAGATTTGAAGCGGACATCCAGGAGGACATATAAAACGTACTTGTATAGGCTACTTGTATCTATACACCCTGTGACCCTGCTGTCACAATGTCTAGGCCTACCATTGTTGTATTGTGGGCATGCCCCACAGTATAGACTCATTTATCCTTTTTGGCCCCCTAGTGGCCAGAAACCATTTAATACTGCTTTAGTTCTATATACATAAATACTACAAATAAATACAAATAAATGCTATAAATACAGTATGAATACAGACAGTAGTCTGTATGAACGAACAAATGAACGGCAAAATAATTTAGAGTAAAAAATATCTCATGAATCATCAACCACATAGTATATGGAGGACCAACACAGGACACAGGGACACATAAATACATGCAATTCATAATGATTCAATGTGAAAAGTCTAACAACATATGTCTTATATATAATTTTCTACAAACTAAGCTTGATGGTTATTGTAGCTTTAGTGATCAGAGGATCAGTGTTCGAGGTACGAGACCACATGCTATTGATTTGGCAATGAGGGGGTTGTAAAGTCGTATATATACGCCCGGGGGGTTGATGGATTGCGTGGACGCTATAGATTATACATGACCGGCTGTTCTGGCCGTTAGCCCACAAGTCGACCGTGCTATTGCTCCATTCATAAATAAGTACCCAAATTACTAATTAAATTAGTACTCAAATACATGTAGAAGTAGATGCACTCATACATAAAATACGGATGAATATGGAAATACAACCATAGATAAATAAATACAGAAATAATTACATATTTGGATGTACTCTTTACATTTATTCATTCAATTAGTTTAAATATTAGTTTTTTATTACACATTTAGTCCGTTCTCGACCTCTTTTCTCCCAGAACCTTTAACTAAATGAAGTACTGGAGTTGAGACAGAGTGTGTGGTTTGAAATACATGATATTTATAATACAGACATCCGTCACGGGGGGCGGGGGGCGGGGCCACCCCGGGTCACGGTTTTAATCATCGGTGTGCTTTTATTTTGTAACTCTTTATTAAAGCACAACAAACAACACTGCTGGACTGGACAACATTTAGCCATTATCCACAACAATGACAAAATAGAGTTACATCACATAGATTGCACTTAAGCTAAGTTAAGGTGGCAAGTTAAATATCTCTATGTAAATATCTTAATCCATCCACATGAAAGAGGCAGGTGTAAGTATATGCATATATGTGTAACTATTCTGTTCTTTGGTTCACCGATACACAAAAAGGACGTATATACGTATTTAAAACATTCTGATAAACACTTCCGTTGAGGATATCTTAAAAATGGAATCGAATATCGGATAAACCTATCCTTACCGAGAGTAATCGTCGATATAAATAAAGTCTATTTCGTCTACATTACATTCTATCTGCCTGGTCGTTGTTTAAATTCTTATTGTAAAACTAGCAGACACTTTTGTCACCAAAGCAACATAACAACAAGTACCATACACAGTTTAGACGAGACAAAAAGATCAGCTCTAAAAACACCGCCGTTGATTACAGTACTTGTGCAACGCGGTCCCTAACGATGGGGGCGTGTGATGCGGTCGCCATGGAGACATCACGGGATACACTAGGCTCCTGCTCGCATGAGGAGGGTCACACACACACACACACACACAGCAGCCAGAGTCAGGAACCGGATGTCATGTGTATGTTACAGGAACACTGTGGAGGCCCAACGTTTGGACGCACAACTAACAAGAATTTTTTTATTTGATATATTTACGTTTTTAGTTAACTACGTTGTAGTTAATGAGTGAAATGTTGAGGTTCACTGCAAAGAGAGCAAGTGATAGTTTGGTGTTCTTGGTTGCCACAACGACTTTTTTTTTCATCAAGAGGACTTTTATTTTGAAGCCTAGGCCACTGGAACACTGTGCTGTGATGGGAATTATGCTAAACTCTTCCTCAGAGGAGGATTTCAAAACCAACAAAGAGACGGTGTGTGTGTGTGTGTGTGTGTGTGTGTGTGTGTGTGTGTGTGTGTGTGTGTGTGTGTGTGTGTGTGTGTGTGCAAACCTTCGTGTTGGAAGTGGTCCCCCACCACCCCCCCTACCCCCCACCCCCTACACACCAACACCAGGGGGCAGCGCGTCGTCTCCTATAAGTCGTGGCCGAGTCGCTCGATCTCGTCGATCAGGAAGTCGATGTCGGATCGCATGGCGGCGGGGTTGGAGATTACCATGCGGAAGAAGTTCACCTTGTCCCCCTGGGGCTGGTAGCCCACCATGGTGGTCCCACATTCCATCATCAACGCCTTGATCTTAGGAGCCACCTGGGGGACAGAGAGACGATGGCACACATCAATACTGATCACTGATTAGTCTAAGACAGCCATATTGATCCCTGATTGGTCTAACAAACACATACTGATCCCTGATTGGTCTAACACACCCATACTGATCCCTGATTGGTCTAACAATCTCATACTGATCCCTAATTGGTCTAACACACTCATACTGGTCCCTGATTGGTTTAACACACCCATACCGATCCCTGGTTGGTCTAACAAACCCATACTGAGGCCTGATTGGTCTAACACATCCATACTGATCCCTGATTGGTCTAACAAACACATATTGATCCCTAATTGGTCTAACACACCCATACTGATCCATGATTGGTCTAACACACCCATACTGATCCATGATTGTTTTAACAGACCAATACTGATCCCTGATTAGTCTAATACACCAATACCGATCCCTGATTGGTCCAACAAACTTACTGATCCCTCATTGGTCCTCAGCATTGTGGAAATGCTTGGGGATCGAACCCAGTGACTTTTGGCTGGGCGGCCCTGCATTATCCTGCGCCCCATGAGCATAATAATATCCAACAATGAAAATCTAATGCAAGGACAGTAGATTGGAGAGGATGGGTGGGTGGGTGCCGGGGAGGGGGCGGAGGTAGGACGCGGAGGTTCAGGGGTCTTTGTTACCTTGTGTAACCGCTCCCGCCTCTCCTTGCCATCAGGCATGCCTCGCAGGCCCGGGGGGAGGTACCAGAAGCAGACATTGGTGTGCTGGGGCTGGCGGACACAGGAGGTTAAATGAGGTACCAAAAACCATCATCAAATCACATGAACACACACTTAAGTGCACACTTAAGTGCACAGTGGTAATTGGCTAAAATGTGCATCAGGCACCAACTGTCTCACATTAAAGAGAGTATGATTCGATGATTCGGGCTAAAATTAAATTCAAGTTTTGATACGGACCATTAAAAAAACATTATGGTAATTAAGAGTGAGCTTGTTGAAATAACTGAAATGCTTATCCGACTGGACTGTTATCTGAGTATATCCAAACCGTGTGACATTATGGGACGGTTATGCTGGGTCAACGTTACGCTATGGCGCCGCTAATGACTTCTGGTGGTTTTTATTCATCAGAGAAATTAGCCGCTCTGACCCATTTTAAAGGTCTTTAATTGGAAGGGACATTATGTATCTGCTGAAAGTGGGGAATGAATGAACATCCTTTACCTCTCCTTCGAACACCAGCTGGTAGCCCTCGCGGTTCCTGATCTTATTGTAGAGATAGGCGGACAGGTCCAGGCACTTATCAATATGCTGCTCGAAGCCTACTGTTCCCTGAGAGAGAGACAGAGACAGAGACAGAGACAGAGAGAGAAAGAGAGAGAGCGTTATTAATATTGTGCTCTATTCTCTATATATAGTGAATATGGCCTCATCCTCAACCTCCTGGAACTAAACTCTCACTAAACACAACACAAACACAAGCCCAAGACGCCAATTATAACGAACTAAGCAAATTATTTATACAGTTAGATGCCGATGGGCGATTTGTGTTGTGATTAAAAGTGTTGATTGTTATTTGCGACTCCGCAACGGAAGTGGCTTTGTGGAAAGCAGGGACATTGCTACAATCATCATTATCATCATCATCACCACAAATATCATCATCATCTCATCACAGTAGCTCAGGAGGTAAGAGCGGTTGTCTGGCAACAGGAAGGTTGCTGGTTCGATACCCGGGCTCCGCCTAGCAAAGTGTGGAGGTGTCCCTGAGCAAGACACCACCTACCCCTAACTGCTCCTGACGTGTTGGTTGTTACGTTGGTTGACATCACCGTCGGTGTATGAATGGGTGAATGTGAGGCAATACTGTAAAGCACTTTGGATAAAAGTGCTATATAAATGCCATCCATTTACCATCATCATCAATATGAAGATTGGGTACCTTGGCCTTCCACATGAGCCAGAACTTGAAGATGTCCACATGGCGTCCACACTGGATGGCCTTGTCTCCCGTGTCGTAGGTCACGTCGTACTGCTTGTCCGGCTGGAACAGGTAGCCGGCGCACATGGAGTTACAGCCTTGCAGCACGCCCTGCCATGGGAACGGGAACAGAGGAGGCACAGAGCAGGAGGGGCAGGGGGTTAGCACAGCAGCAGCAGCAGCAGCAGAGACTGTGACTGTGAGTGTGTGTGACTGTGTGACTGTGTGTGTGTCCTACCTTCTCTCTGACCAGGATGGCAGAGCACTGCAGTGGGACTCCCATCATCTTGTGAGGGTTCCAGGTGACAGAGTTGGCCCTGCAGGGACGTTACAGACCCAGCATCATGGTATTACTATACGATACACTATACAACTATACTATACATACCGTACATCACAAGTTGGAGGAACTACAAAACTCAAACACAAGAAAATGAATGCATACAAACTATGATACCCAAAGACAAGGTTTGTAGATTAAAAAACAGAGATCTTAATAGCTGACACTATACATTATATATATAATAGATATACAGACGTGAAGGCACGGACCTCTCAATGCCACTGAGTTTGTGTCTGTGTTTCCTGGACATCAGCAGACCTCCGCCCCATGCACCCTGTACATAAACAACAATAAACAACGATAATAACGTTGTCATGTGATGTCACAATCACAATAAAGACTTGAAAAAGTAGTAGTAACATTCTGCAAAATGTGAAAAATAAAAGTATTGTTAATACACACAGAAATGTAAGTCATGCAGAATGCGTTCAGCACATTTCATCCCATTAGGAGATTAAATGTTTCTTTATCAGTAGCCTGGAGGAGCCTACAGAGTATTGCAGTGGGAACATAATAATTGAAAGTGTGGACCTTCAAATTGCAAAGGCTTTCCTTGATTGGCTATGGTACTAGTTGACATTGTATTGTGAGCCGGCGTGGTTGCCTTACGTCCACGTGGAGCCACATGTTGTATTTCTCACAGATGTCTGCGATCTCGTTGATGGGATCGAACGCACCGTACACCGTGGAGCCACCGGTGGCATTCACGAACATCGGGACGTACCCCTGCAACACGACAAACAACAGCAGCATCGCAAAGACCATGATCACTCTTCATTTAACAAGATATCATTCAGGGCTCCACCGTGTTAAAGGTCGTCATTCTCATTCATCACCTCACCACCAGCAACTTGTTCCAACTTGCTGCTAGAGACTCAAACTGAGTTTCTTTCTGCAGGCCATCAGGACTGTGAACTCTGACCTCACTAGGAACCCCCCCCCACTGCCCACTCCCATGCACATAACTTGATCCTACATTTGTAATATTGCCCTGTTGTTGATATGCTTACTTGTTTTTATGCCTTTTGCTGTTTTTCTGTTTTGCTGTTTGTTTGTTATTTGCTTGCTGTTTATTTGCCTATTTGCCTCCTATCTGCTCATATTTCTCATTCCAGTCTTTGCTGTAAAGACTGTAAATAGTGTGGATATTTGATGCTTTCCCTTCAATTTGTGATATTTGTATTGATCTGTGGCACATTCCGCTGGGCATCGCCACTTTTTCATTTCACTGCATATCCTGTATGTGTATGTGACCATTAAACTTCTTGAATGTTGAATGTTGAATGTTGAATCATCCACTTTCCCCCAGATATACACCACACAAGCGGCACAAGCACCCACTTCCGCAGTGGGTGCACCGCGGTGATGGTGTGGAGTAAAATAGGAGTTTTAGTTTTACGAGGAGGCTGCGGTGCGAGCGAGCCGGCTGGGCTAGCATCACACATCCACTCAGACAGAACCATTAACCTCACGCTGGACCTCTCTGGTGGGCGGCTGGAATCAGTCTGTTCCTGCTGCTGCTGCGCCTCAGTGAGGTAAATAAGAGAATGATGGACACCACAGTTTGAGTTTGGACCTCAACCTCACCGTGTGTGTGCGTGTGTGTGTGTGGGTGGGTGGTCCTGCTGCATCATCAACATCATCCTTATCCTCATGATCATCATCATCCTCATCCTCATCATCACCCTCCTCCTCCTCCTCACCCTCATCCTCATCCTCATCTGTTCTATCTTAGTTTATGACTTCTTTCCCTAATCGAGGTTGTATCGTTTCTCGAATAAATTACCTTCTGCTTTGCGTCGATGACTTTGGCCTCCAGATCGGCAGGAATGACTCTCCCCCTGCGGAGCGTGAATGGATAGGAAACGTGTCTTTTGGAATACGTACACTTCAGCCAATCACACGCGCGAACCTAATGCGTCATGTGACTCGTGTAGCGTACTCTACACACACACACACACACACACATACACACACACCTCTCGTCAGTCTTGAGTAGGATCAGGTTCTCCGTTCCGAAGCCCAGGGCTGCACTCGCTTTCTTGATGGAGTAATGGCTCTGGGGGGGATGGAGAGGGAGGGGTGACACACTTAGTATGCACTATTGAGTCCTCCAGTCATCAAGTCATCCAGTCATTCAGCACTGCCTTTCTCTCTCTGCTTACAGCCAGGACCCGGTAGTGCTTGACCCATAGCCTCCGGGCCCACTTAGACCCACATAAATAAAGACAGAGCTTGAATTGTGAAAATAACGTGAATGTCAGACTGAAGCGGGTGTTAGAGGGGGAACTTGGCCGCCTTTCAACCGGCTTTGTACCATTTCAATGAGGGTAGTGTAGTGTATGCCTCCATGTTGCCTGAACCCAGATCTCCCCGAGATCTTACATCTGCACTGAACTGCGGCCCACCAGAGACACAACAGAGAGCATCTGCAACAACTGCAGCCGTTTTTTAACACTGTATCCCCTAATGTAGATGGACTGATAGATAGAGATAAGGTTGAAAATCGGCACAAGTTCCCCTTTAAGTGTTTTCAAATGGTGATTCAGTGATTGTGGTCCAATAGCCACATGTTGCACGGACCAGACCCCCCCCCCCCCCCCAGACTCTAACTGGGCAGGGTGAGGTGAGGCCAATTAAGCCAGCCGCCAGCCACAAAACACACACACTCCCACAATGTCATTAAGAAGCAGGTAGTAGTGTCAGGCGTCGCACTCAAGGATGCCTACAGGTTAGGTTCGAAACATTGGGTATCTTGGTCTTGGTATTCCTTCCTTTCGCCGGTGACGACTGTGCATCGTCAACTCTCCTCATTCGAAAACACCAGTTGTACCGTAACCGTGCCAACCATAACCAAGGCAACGTTGTTTTCCTCACGTGTTCAGAGGTGAAGAGGACCAGTCTGGGCGCGGCGGCCATGCCTTTGGTCTTGACCTCGGGGAAGAACTTGTACCGGGCGATCATCACACTGTACATGTTGGATATGGCACCTCCTGAAGAAACGTTAAGGGCAGGACGGACGTTAAGGAATCCAGAATCATCGTAGCATCGTAGCTACAAAAGAGAGAATCTATCTAACTTTTGCAGAAGCTCTCAGGAGGATCTCAGGAGATCCTGCGAGCGTGAGAGTGTATCTCTCCTCACCCGGGGAGAAGATGCCGTCACCCTCGCCCTCGGGCCAGCCCACAATCTCCCTCATCTTCTTCAGAGTCAGCTGCTCCATCAGCACGAAAACCGGGGCAATCTCGTAGGTAAACCTGCAGATCACATGGGAGACAAACATGCCTACTGTAAGAGCTGGTGAACTGGATAACGCTATCCATTACAATGTGTAATGGATGTTGTATATTTTTATGAGCAGCACACTGATGCAAATGGTGGGATTGCGTTTCACCATGGGGCAACTAGGACAGGGACAGACAGATGATTCATAAATACAGTCTCCTCCCAGCTCGCTACAAGGAGATGCATTCACACGTGCACACATTAAAGTTACTCAAACACATGCAGTTCAACCACAATGGAAACTAAATGTAACTTTTTAAATGAAAGTTAATACAGTATATTTAAAATGATTTAATTCATGAGCCCAATTGGCATCTACCAAGGCATGCAACGAAAGCTCCCTAAAAAGATCTTGTTAGAACAACACATATTTAATGCATTGTTTCTATATCCTTAAAGCCTCCTGCATTTTCACTTCCCTTACTTGGCATTCACATTGCCAGTCTTGCATATTCCGTAAACCACGAGTTACTACTAAAATAATTACTTTCCTGTCATTGACAGATGACAGATGATTTATTTTGAGCTTATCGTTTCAGCCTAGTGGTGCCAATCAGTAACTGCCAGGTTAATTTCTGCTGATAGAACAATCAATTAAAGCTAATTGCTAGAATGCTAGCAAGCCTCCAGCTTCAGGTTAAATCCAGTAAATGAGGGTGTCACCTAAAATACACAATCTTACGTGACAGTTTTTTAAATAAAGTTAAATAAAGTTAATTCGCAGACACTTTTATCCAGAGAGACTTCAAGTGATTTCAGATGCAGGGAGTGAGGCATCTTGCTCCAGGTCTATCTTGACTGCAGACATTGAGAATCGAACCGACGACCTTTCAACCGGTCATCAGACATCCTAGCCACGACATTGTTGTGCCTAATATTGTTTTCATGCAAAGATGTTATTCAGCCTATTGGTGCAGTCAGTTATTGCTCGGGCTGTTACTATTACTATTACTACTACTATTACTATTACTACTACGACTACTACTACTACTGCTATTGCTACTGCTACTGCTACTGCTACTTCTATTACTACTAATAATATTACATTTACACTTTTATCCAAAGCGACTTACAAAGAGTACATTTGTTGAAGGAGAGGCAGCAATATATCACTGTGGTACATAAAGATAATAACAGAGCAGGATTCAAGCATTCATAATTGCAAGGCTAATAGAACGAGTTTCATAATTGCTAGGTTGCCAGCATACTAGCTGGGATAAGAGCAGATGTGCCATTCTGAGCGCAGTACAAACAGGCAAGTTAGTGCTAGGGTTAGGAGAGGGAAGATGGGTGGGTGCTTCTCTTGTGGAAGCTGGTGAGCGACTCTGCCATCCATAATACTACTTCAACTACTACTACTTTACTGCTTAATTTATTGGGACACCGTGTAAGTGGGGTTTCAAAACAACCAGCACATTTTCAAACTTGCTGATGCAGGTGAAACCAAATGAAGGGACAGAGTGTGTTGTGCTGTTTGATTTAGCAGTGCACCGGGGTACTCAATCCTCCATAGTGGGGAGTCGGGAGTCAGGAAGCCTACAAAGTTCAGCAGGGAAAGTAACAAAAAGAAGTCGTGATGAGATGTTCCTTCGGTTCTTCTGAGGAAACACAAGTGACTGGATCCGCCTCGCCTGGTGAAAGATGCTGACGAACACTTATGTTGCTGCTATAGGCCCTTATATATAATGTATCTATCGCCACAGCAAAGGCTCTGGAATTTGTGACAAATATCACTGAACATCTCCCCCTATGTTGTAATGGGAAATTGCATTTCAGGCCTTTCTTCCTGTTGGCATTAATTTCTTGATGTAGATTGTTTTCTGCAACAGGCAATCTTGGTAAATTATATGGCAGGAGGAGACCCCTTCCTGGACTAGTCATAAATGAAGGTGAATGAAATGAATACCCGAGGGGCAGAGGTGGACGGATGCATTTGCATGGAGGTGTGGGGGAGCTGGTCCGGTCCAAGAAGGCCGTATGAGCACTGACACACACACACACACACCACACACAACACAAACAAAATGGACAATAGGGATGAAATCTAATGTGTTGCTTAGGACTGAGTGTTATTTACACCGACAGGCCTCACGATCACCTCCGATGCAAGGCCCATGATCCAAGTGTAGGCTACTCGGGTGTGATACGCGCACCAGAGTGTTCTTATACGTGGGACTTGTTGACAGAGAGATCAGAGGAACAGCTGACATACTGATAACAGATACACATCACTGCATGCAGGGTCAGCTAGAGGTACAATATATGCCCACAAATGATTTGCATATTACTGCCAGAATATCTTATGAGGGGCGGTTACCAGAATTTGAAGAATTATGGTTTAATGAGGCAAATACAACGCCAATGTTAAAAGGAGAACTCTTGCTTTGGAATGAGACATTTTGCATGCTGACAGTGACTTCCTGTGAGGAAGTTGAGAAGTTTTATGGGGTTGCTGGAGCAGAACCACATGGGTCCCTAGGAAAACCCCCCCCCCCCCCCCGACAGGACATGGTCCGAACTGGGGTCATAGGTGTCAAGGGGGGGGGGACATGTGATTGGAGAACAGATGACCCAGAGTGACAATACACCAAATGGGCAACAGTAGGGAGGAGTTGATGCTCCCACAGATGAAGTTGGAGGACCCGCGATTGGCTGGGGTGCCGTCCAGCTTGTGGGCTGCGAATAAATATGATGTAGGCCGTATAAAAGGTGTGGAGCCCCTAGTGGTGACTCCCAAAATCTGCTTACAGGCCCAGACAACCCCAGTACAGGTTACGCCAAGAGGCAATTGATGGTATCACACCTGTGTTCAACTCATTGTTGGAAGCCGGTGTGATAGCTCCGTGTCCAAATTCACCATGTAGTACCCCAATATTCCCTGTGGAAAAGGCACCCGTTGCAGGACAAACTCATGGTTTGGTTTGTCCAAAATTTGAATAAAGGGAATGATGCAGTGCATCCAAGAACACCCATTGTTCCAGATCCGCACACCCTATTAACACAGGTACCTGGGAATTACAAATGGTTTACAGTCGACTTAGCAAACGCGTTCTTTAGCATACTGGTGGATCCAGCAAGCTGAAATTGGTTTGCTTTTTAAATTTATGGGAAATCATATACATGGACTAGAATGCCACAGGATTATTGTGAATCACTAACTATATTTTCTGCAGCGCTGCATTACAATTTGGCTCATCTAGTCCTCCCGGGGGAAAGCACACTAATTCAATATGTAGATGACCTCCTGGTGTGTTCTCCAGACCCTAAAGTATGTGAGCAGGACACCGTTGTGCTGTTAAAGTATTTAGCCAGTCAGGGTCACAAGGCCATTTTAGCTAAACTACAATTTGTTTCACAAAAGGTCAAATTCCTGGGTCACATTCTCACACCAGGTGGCAGATCCCTTAGCGAGGAGGATAGAATAAATCCAAGCAAACCTTATTACAAAGAAACGAATGATAGGATTCTTGGGAATGATGGGCTACTGCAGACAGTGGATACCCGATTATGCAACTTTAGTACAGCCACTCGAAGACGTCACACATGGCCACGACTTGACCCCGACTGACTCTGTGACGTGGACACCAGCAGCAGAGGCTGCGTTCATACGACTTAAACGAGACCTTATGACCCTGACTACTTCAGGTCGACCAGACCATACAACCCTTCACACAGACAGTGGGGGAACGAGATGGGTATATGATACTACTACAGAGGCATGGGGGCAAGTTGTGTCCTATTGCCTATTTTTCATCCAAGCTAGACCCGGTGGCAGCTGGTTTACCACACTGTATGAAGGCAGTGGCAGCGGCGGCAATGGCGGTTGCCGCCAGTAGGGGGCTAGTGGGTTACATGCCATTAACGTTGCTTGTACCCCACGAGGTTTCATCTATTCTGCTAACTCAGAAAACATCACACCTAACAACATCACGATTTCTGTCGTATCACCACGTGCTGCTGTCTATGTCTAACGTTGTGTTGCAGAGGTGTACAGTGTTGAACCCGGCCCCCCTGCTGCCTACTCCCGAAGATGGGGAGCCACACGACTGTGTGGCCACCATCAATGAACTATGCACACCACGTGTGGACCTGACAGCTACACCACTGCCACCGGGGACCGATGTGTTGTATGTTGATGGTTCTAGCCGAAAGGACCCAACAACAGGGGTTAACGAAGTGGGCTATGCCATTGCCACGCAGGACTGCGTGGTGGAATCTGCTAGGCTACCTCCTCACCTATCAGCACAAGCAGCTGAACTGTTTGCCCTGACCAGAGCATACATACTATCGGAGGGTAAACGAGTTACCATCTATACAGACAGTATGCTTTTGGAGTCATTCATGATTTCAGCACCTTGTGGAAGATGCGAGGGTTCCTCACATCCACAGGGAAACGGATTAATCATGCACAATTGGTTGCTAACCTGCTAGATGTTATACTCTTACCTGCTGCCATCTCTGTATGTCGATGTGAAGCGCACACAGGGGCCAAGGACCTGGTGTCTAGAGGGAACGCGATGGCAGATGAAGGGGCTAACTAACGCCCTCGGTCACGATTGAGGAATTGGCGAAAGCTCAAACCAGGGCCATGCCCGCAGAGCGCCAGTCATGGAAATCGGCTGGGGCAGAGTATCACAATGGATTGTGGTATGGCCAAATAGGCGGCCATGCTTACCTAAATGTTTTGTTTCCTATCTACGCTATTATGACACATGGAACAGATCATGTGTCAAAGGGGGGAATGGTAGATAGCACTCTCTACGTTGGCATCATCCTCCTCTTCAGCGTCACTGTGAGGTCCCAGCCTGTCCTGACAGACGGCCGGGACAATGGAACAGATTCCCAGTTCCAATTGGAATATACCTTCAAGGGTATCGATAATAGCTTTGATACCCTCCTGAGTGCAGCCGAGGCACATTTTGGTATAAACAAGATAGGCGGAGATGGACCACGTTCCGTCTCCTCCGGAATACCCCTAATGGCTGTCCCATTGTCCCCATGTGCTATAGCCTCGGCAATGCATGCTTATTATCGGTCCGGGCTGGTCACAATGAATTCCATGAATGCGGACTGATCATGGAAAGAAGAAGAATGCGACAATATTTCTCACTACCCACTGAGGCCCTTCAATGTAAAGGTACTATGCGACTCGTGGTACTGCAACCCAGAGCCGGCTTAGACTACCTTTTAGCGGCTGCAGGTGGTACATGTATGATAATAGGTATGGAATGTTGGACTAATATCATTGACACATCTGAAAATATCACTGACATTTTAGATGATATGCGCAAGAACATTGATGAACTGCACGAACGCAACTCTGAGAAATGGGATCCGTTGGGCGAATGGTTAGGAAAACTAGGTAATTCCATTCTGAAGTATGTGCTCTATGTGGTAGTCATACTACTCTTCATAGTATTCATCACCTGTTTCAAAAGAAATGGTCACAGAGACAATGATGATGAATGTGCTTGTGAATGACATTTCCAAATATCCACTTCCTGACATAAGAATTGAACATGAACCATTAGGCTGATCTCAAATGTATGATTATTATTCCTTTTAATTACTTTTTGGTTTTATGTTAGATCTTCTGAAATGTTGCTGATTTTAGCGTTATAACCATAAGGTAGTTAACTATAGCTACCCCAATCCACAACTAAATCTCAGGGGTTCGGTTTAA
The DNA here is from genome assembly GCA_002895965.2 of Coryphaenoides rupestris. Classification (NCBI taxonomy): domain Eukaryota; kingdom Metazoa; phylum Chordata; class Actinopteri; order Gadiformes; family Macrouridae; genus Coryphaenoides; species Coryphaenoides rupestris. Next base: position 119,748 of record PIJE02000365.1, read on the forward strand.
GAGATTGCTGTAGTAAAGTATACTTGAATGTTTTTATGCTCATTATGTAAGACACTGTTTGTAACTCCACTCATTATGCAAGACACTTCCGTCTATGATGTCATTGACAAATAAGTTGTACCTCAAAAACTATTTTTTTATGGGGAGGGTATGGCATGATCTTTACTCCTTCCTTGTAATTGGGCCATTAGAACAAGAAAGGAGAAGTTTATCAAGTCGTACCCAGTAACAAAGGACTCAGTCTCTGCTAAGAATCACTATGTGGTCAGAGTAACCGACTCCTAAGTTGCACTATACGGTGGATGGTGTGATTATAAAATAATCAAATGGGGGAGTGTAATGGGAAATTGCATTTCAGGCCTTTCTTCCTGTTGGCATTAATTTCTTGATGTAGATTGTTTTCTGCAACAGGCAATCTTGGTAAATTATATGGCAGGAGGAGACCCCTTCCTGGACTAGTCATAAATGAAGGTGACGACTGGTCATGCAGATAAGCAGCTGGGGAAGAGGTTAAGTCTGGTGAATGTTTATACAGGAGCAGAGATCCCCCATCCCATGTCAACTGGGTATTTTCGGAGGTCAAAGGGGAGGAGGTGGATGCTGACCCCAGAACCCACCGGGGTGTAAAATGGCCTTAAAAGCCACCATGAAAATCTCTGTTTTGGACTCACTCTGCTAGAGAAGGAGTCTGGTGAATGCATTCATTAAAATACTCTTAATTTCTACAAAGTATTGGTGTTTTACTGTTCAGTTTGAAGATCTCCATTGCCCTGAGGATGCCAATTATTGTATTGCCACGACAATCGTACTGGAGGCGGGAGCGGGGAGGCGAACACCTTCACCTTCAACCTTCAGCATTCCGGCTGCAATATTTAGTCATCTTGTTTTATTAGCTGTAAAGGCCTACCTTTATTTTTGTATTTACAGTATTTAGTCCATTGGCTCTTCGTTTGTGTCTTGATCATATTATCGATGATTATCTATCTAATATGAGTAGCGTTAAGGTTTTCATAATTCAGGTGGGCATCGGGTTGCTTTTGGTCACCCATGAAGGTAGGAGCACCTTGGTTTTGTTACGTTATCCCCCTCCCTGACTCACTCAATCCATTGTCCATCTCACTCTGCCGTCCATAGAGGCAAAACATTTACATTGAAATGAATGTAAAGTACAAAAATGTAAGTACATTTAGGCTGCATTAGTCAGTTATTTGTTATGTGCTTGCTTGCAATGTCTTCTTGAACCCTTTGTCATCCAGTAATATGACCGGTTGAAGGGAATGCCATTATGCCTACACCTATCAAGTAGTCACGTTGTACTATTGTTTAGCTTGTTTGTTTTATTATGAGCTAACTTTCTTCATTCAAGCTCACATTTCTGTCTTATAGGTGGTCATTCAACGATTCAGTAGCTGTGTAAGCGGGGCTCTGTGGTGTGTGGGGGGGGGTGGGGAACAGAGATAAGTCCCATAATGGTGATTCACTTTGTGTAATGTTAATCTCTGGGGACACGCTACCTCGGTGCCTGTGCTATTGTCACCATGGGCCCCGGAACACACCAGTATTACATAAAACAAGATATAATGTGTTCACTCTGAGCACAAATCCATATGCAATCTGGATGGGCCTGTAGGCCTGCATTATCTGGCCACCACCGCACCAGGGGTGAGAGCACGAGAGGCGTGTCCTCCTATAACTCACGCCCCTTTTTTGTTTGTTCTTGAATGTTCTTGTTTTCAATCTATCCATTAACATCTTTATTCTGTGGCTTGAATTCAGGGTCTTGTTTGCCATTTTAACACCATGTTTAATGTGTGTCTTTACTTGTCATCATATAATGATATATACTTATTATAATATGTATATAATATAGGTATTGTTGCACTCACATGTTAGTGTTAGCTGTGGATGTGAAGCCATTCTCCTGCCAACCGATGATGTCCAGTCAGTGGACAGTTGTTGAGAACCGTGGGTGACCTTCCAACAACAGCAGCAACAAAAACAAGAGATTCAATGACACTGTCACTCAGTCACTCATAAAAACAAAGGACTCAGTCTCTGCTAAGAATCACTATGTGGTCAGAGTAACCGACTCCTAAGTTGCACTATACGGTGGATGGTGTGAATATAAAATAATCAAATGGGGGAGTGTAATGGGAAATTGCATTTCAGGCCTTTCTTCCTGTTGGGCATTAATTTCTTGATGTAAGATTGTTTTCTGCAACAGGCAATCTTGTAAATTATATGGCAGGAGAGGACCCCTTCCTGGACTAGTCATAAATGAAGGGTGGCGACTGGTCATGCAGATAAGCAGCTGGGGAAAAGGTTAAGTGAACCTGGTGAATGTTTATACAGGAGGCAGAGATCCCCCATCCCATGTCAACTGGGTATTCGGAGGTCAAAGGGGAGGAGGTGGATTGCTGACCCCAGAACCCACCGGGGGTGTAAAATGGCCTTAAAAGCCACATGAAAATCTCTGTTTGGACTCACTCTGCTAGAGAGGAGTCTGGTGAATGCATTCATTAAAATACTCTTAATTTCTACAAGTATTGTGTTTACTTCAGTTTGAAGATCTCATTGCCCTAGATGCAATTATTGAATTGCCACAACAATGTATGGAGGGGGGCGGGGAGGGAACACCTTCACCTTCACCTTCAGCATTCCGGCTGCAATATTTAGTCATTTGTTTTATTAGCTGTAGGCCTACCTTTATTTTTGTATTTACAGTATTTAGTCATGCTTTCGTTTGTGTCTGAATCATATTATCGATGATTATCTATCTAATATGAGTAGCGTTAAGGTTTTCAAAATTCAGGTGGCATCGGGTTGCTTTGGTTCACCCATGAAGGTAGGAGCACCTTGGTTTTGTACGTTATCCCCCCTCCCTGATCACTCAATCCAGTTGTCCATCTCCACTCTGCCCGTCCATAGAGGCAAACATTACATTGAAATGAATGTAAAGTACAAAATGTAAAGACATTTAGGCTGCATTAGTCAGTTATTTGTTATGTGCTTGTCTTGCATGTTTCTTGGACCCTTTGTATCCAGTAATATGGACCGGTTGAAGGGAATGCCATTATGCCTACACCTATCAGTAGTCACGTTGTACTAATTGTTTAGTTGTTTGTTTTTATTATGGAGCTAACTTTCTTCATTCAAGCTCACATTTCTGTCTTATAGGTGGTCATTCAACGATTCAGTAGCTGTGTAAGCGGGGCTCTGTGGTGTGTGGGGGGGGTGGGGAACAAGATAAGTCCCATAATGGTGATTCACTTTGTGTAATGTTAATCTCTGGGGACACGCTACTCGGTGCCTGTGCTATTGTCACCATGGGCCCCGGAACACACAGTATTTACATAAAACAAGATATAATGTGTTCACTCTGAGCAACAAATCAATATGCAATCTGGATGGCCTGTAGGCCTGGCATTATCTGGCCACCACGCACCAGGGGTGAGAGCACGAGAGGCGTTCTCCTATAACTCACGCCCCCCTTTTTTTTGTTGTTCTTGATGTTCTTGTTTCAATTCTTCCATTAACATCTTTATCTAGTGGCTGAATTCAGGGTCTTGTTTGCCATTTTAACCATGTTTAATGTGTGTCTTTACTTGTCATCATATAATGATATATAATATATAATATGTATATAATATAGGTTATTGTTGCACTCACATGTTAGTGTTAGCTGTGGATGTGAGCCATTCTCCTGCCAAGCCGATGATGTCCAGTCCAGTGGACAGTTGGTTGAAGAACCGTGGGTGACCTTCACAACAACAACAGCAACAACAGCAACAACAACAAGAGATTCAATGACCAACTGGTTACTCAGTCACTGTTGCAGGACAAAACAACAACAACAACATCATCACAGCGCCGGTCCTCACCGGTACGGACGCCATACTTCAGGGTGTCCGGCAGTCCACCAGGATCGCTCCAGGACTCGGGCTGGTCGGACAGCTCCAGGTTGAAGCCCTCCATGCCCTCCAGCAGCTGGTGGCGGGTGGTGAAGTCCAGCACCTTGGTGGAGCGGTCGAAGGTCTTCCGCACGTACGTGGTCAGGATGTCCACGATCTCCAACAGGAACTGCATTGGTTTGGCTCCTCCCCATTTTTGGCGGGAAGAAGATCTGCGGTGAAGAATGATATGTTGGGTATAGAGTGAGGAGTATTCAGGATAGTTCTGTCTTGATGGTGGTCTTCATGTGGTTTAGTGTATATATGCTGAAAGCTGTTTATCACTTGTTTCTGAACGTATGGACATTATCACATGATGAGTGATGTTGATTTTTTTTTTTTATACTATTTGATTAGCATATTACGTCTGAGGTCTGATTGTAGTTTACAACCATTGATTAAATTATGAATCTTTGGGGGGGAAAATACATTAAATATGGTTATGTATCTATGGGAGGATTTTATGATACACTATAAAGGGAATATAATCACTATTTTGTCCGACATGCTATATGAATGAAATAAATTGAAGAGCACTCTTACGTTCTGCACCACCAATAGGTGTTGAATATGGGAAACCCTGAAGTATTTATGTGTAAGAGGGAGGTACAGTTAGATGGTTAATGGTTCAAGTTAGAAGGTTACAATGATATTTATAACCCTCACAGAACATAAAACATGAGAATGTATGCTTAAAAGGGTGAACCTAATGGTAGATGAGCATTGATTGATTGATTGATTTGGGGCATATAGGCTGATGTGATTGGCCTAAAGCGTAGGAGAGTTGTCAATAGAACAGAACATAAAATGCATTCAAAAAAGCAATGTATTGCAAGTAAGCAGTTCCTCTGCAGACCAGCTCCGATTTTGTATTGTTTGTTTCAAGCGATAATAAAAGTCGTTCAACTGTAATGCTACGGCCTCTCGATCTCTCTTATTTTTCTTAGTTAAGGAACGTTGTTCTCCACGAGAGTACAGCATGTATAACATTCCTTATCATTAAGCAAAACATAACAAAAACAAAATATGATTTGCTTAATGAATCAAATATCTGGATGATGTTGATATTATCAATCAGAAATAATCTTTTATTATTATTTTTAATTATTTTTTTAATTATTATTATTATTATTCTGAAAACATAGTTAATTTATTTTATATTTATATATTTATATTAAGGATCATTTTATATTTATTATCCTACCTCTGGCGAACAGGTTGGAGAAGTCGGCCTCGGTGCGTCTGGGGCGTCCGTCTCTCCCGCTGTTGTCGCACCACCGCTGGTTCTTCTCCTGGAAGGAGCCCACCACCCCGCTCTTGTCCTCTGGGTTGTTGTTCTTCTGCAGGAATCCTAAATGGTCACAGGACGGGGACGCGTTGGTCGGGTGTATGGGGGCATTTCCAAACATTTTTACTCTATATCCTCCTCAGACAAACTCTGCTCCGCTCGATGCCTTGTTGTCCACTGCCGAGTTGTCCCCGTGAAGTCACCAGCCGGAGGATTCAATTTATGGGCGGAGGACCTCCGGGGTTTGGGGGTTGAGCTAAATTACATCAGAACTTCAACCAAGACAAAACAACGCGCTGCTAATTAGAAAATGTCGATTTCCATTTGCCCGACAGCCCAGACCAACAGACCAACAGACCAACAGCATACAGGCCCGGAAGGTACAGCCTATATGGGCTTTTTATGAATGGCAATATTGGAGATGAGGGGGTGTATGGAAAAAGGATCTATACTGCACATAATATAAATGGATTTTAATGTTATGTTTACGACCTAGAAGGACCAGCAACACCTGGAATACCCGGGACTGTCACCCTATATGAATTGATAGGAGCCTAAATATAGCCTACTGGGGCAACAATGTCCATGTGATCATGATCATATAATCATAATAAATACACGAAGCCTTTCATTTAATCCGTTGGGAAAATCCATTTGGTGAGATTTTGGTCTTTTTGCTGTTAACGGTTTCTTAATGAATGATGCAACATAATTAATTTAAAAAAAAGCAAAAATCGTGGGACTCAGACAATTAAGGAGCAAAATGAAGGCCTACGATTGGCACGATTCAAAATCCATTCATTCAGTTTTTAAATAATGCTGTAATATAGACCTATTATAATAATTATAATAACAATAGGCCTCATAAAACGTAGGCCCATAATCTACGTCCTATAGAATCCTAATTCCCTTTCATTCGTTTCTATACCGAAAAGCCTCTATGGGCCCATTAATTAAACATGAGCGACACGGATTACCTTGGTCATATAACAAACACCAACATCTTGTAATATGGGTTAAGTCTTCATCCTCTGACAAGACTCTTGGTAATCTTTTATTACAGGCAAAAATAATAGTAGGCCTAAAATGATAGGTTAACACAAGAAAACTTACACATATTCTTATTTCCGCATTTTTTTTGGTACATCCCATGGGCAACTCCATTACCACGCGTCGTCAGCCTGATAGTATTCACACAACCAGATAAATAAATTGAGCAAAAAACCGCCAAAAGCATAGACATATTACAAAAATCATGCACAAATAAAAATAAAAAATAACCTTCCAATAATTCCTAGATTAAACATAGGCCCTACAATAATAAATGAATATTCCATCGTCAATGTATTTAAACGTTGCACTGATATGTGGCCGATATGAGGCCTCATGCTTTGTCGGGATTATCCTTTGTAAAGATTTATCTTTTATCCGCCGTTTGATTTATTGTTATGATGATCCGCTCTACCACAGATCTCATCGGGCGGCACCGTAGAGATGCGGGGCTTGTAACGCACGCATCGGTGGGCCTGCACGCCCGCCTGGCCCGGCAGATATGGAGGACCTCCGCCTTATCAATGGCTCCCAGCAGCCGCAGGGGGGGAGCGGTGGGGGTTAGCCGGGGGGTGGGGGTTAGGGAGGGGGCACACACCCCTACACCCCTACACCCCCCACATCCATCGGCCCCACACCCCACACATCCTCATTTAACCCCAGCTTGCTTTGGATCATTACCTCCCCTGCATCATTACCCTCCTCCTCCGCCTCCTCCTCCTCTTCAGCTCATCGGAGGCACTTTAACCATATCGGCCTGCTTGATTTTTTTTTTTCTTTAACAATAGGGCCTACACGTCTGGCATATTTTAAAAACAAGAATGACAAGCAGGCGTTTACAAAAACGTGGGGGTTGAAAAAGCAGTCACTATTACGGTCGACATTTGCTTTGAGCAAATGTCTTGCTTTCTAAAAGGACGGTCAACAATATATGATAATATATATATAACAATAATTACGATCAATAATAAGCTAATAATTTTCTCTCCCTCCCTCCCTCTCTCTCTCTCTCTCTCTCTCTCTCTCTGTAGCATATATATATATATATATATATAGTCGGTCTCTATATATATGTACATACATATAGACAATATATAAAGGCCTAGGTGTATGTGTGTGTGTTTTTGTGGGCCTATATCGACTCAATCATAGTTGTACACTTCGTCTTATTAATTTGGAAAAAAAGGGACTCAGTGGTGAGCGACACAATAAAAGCAGAGCAGCTCTCTAGCCGGAGGGCTACACCCCCCCCCCCCCTCCCCTTCCATAGTGGAGCCATTAAGGGGCCATTTAATGAGTCCAAATTAAAAGCAACTTCCATCTCCCAAACCAACGCTGTGTCTCTGATGGTAACGAAAGAACAACAGTTTGTATGCATGCGAAACAGCACAAATAGCTCACTAGATAAACAATACATAGGCCTATAGGCCCACAAAAGACTATGTACAGGCTTGGTCTATAAATAAAATAAAGTACATCATAACAATAAATAATAATAATAATAATAATATGAAATAAAAGCCTACAGAATAAAATACTATCAGTTATACCGCAGGTGTTGTTATGGGGGTCTGTTATGGGGGTCTGTTATGGGTGGGGGGTCTGTTATGGGGGTCTGTTATGGGTCTGTTATGGGGGTCGTTATGGGGGTCCGTTATGGGGTCTGTTATGGGGGTCTGTTATGGGGGTCTGTTATGGGGTCTGTTATGGGGGGTCTGTTATGGGGGTCTGTATGGGGGTCCGTTATGGGTGGGGTCTGTTATGGGGGTCTGTTATGGGGGTCTGATAAGGGGGTCCGTTACGGGGGTCCGTTATGGGGTCCGTTATGGGGTCTGTTATGGGGTGGTCTGTTATAGGGGAGCTGTTATGGGTGGTCAGTTATGGGGGTCTGTTATTGGGGGTCTGTTATGGGGGTCTGTTATGGGGTGTCTGTACTGGGGGTCTGTTATGGGGGGTCTGTTATTGGGGGTCTGTTATGGGAAGGGTGGGGTGGGGGTCTGATATGAGGAATGTAACACTAATTGTGTGGACTGCAAGACATCTCATCTCAGTCAGCCAGATGCCCAGAGGAATGTGGAGGCTTCACTCCCCACTCTGTCTCTCTCTCTCTCTCTCTCTCTCTCTCTCTCTCTCTCTCTCTCTCTCTCTCTCTCTCTCTCTCTCTCTCTCCCCCCCTCGGCCATTTAAATGACGAATGACTTCGCCCGCCGACTCCTAAATAGCGCAATGGCGAAACAGCATTTTATGCGAGAGATGATGGACCTACTTGAGCCCGGTGGTTGTAAATGTGTCGAGTTGGAGTCCGGTTCTCCTCCGCCACCAGAGGAGGAGGTGCAGGAGGATGGAGCCTCAGACGCCGCCATGGGTCCTGAGACAACACGGCGGTGTCAAAGTCTTCACTTTAAACCGCCGCCACTTGGTCTTTAATGCCTGCCATCATTCAAGGTGAAAAGCAGCCACACACCTCCGGTCGGCAGACAACAATTCACTGTCTCGTGCATCGGGAAGCATACACGGAGGTGTCACTTTCAACTTTTTCTTTTTCTTTAAAAGGCGCACATGAAGATCTGCCCCTCTCGATTATTGGTTATTGATTAGTGATGGAGAGGCTGGCCGGGCGGCAGAGGGCACGGCAGCACACGTTGGCAAGTTGAAATCCAGTTAATTCACAATGTTGGCCAAGCCCAGGACCCAGTCAGACTAGACGTTGTATTGCACCGTTAATAAAAACACAGCACTAGACTTCCACAGTCGACAGTCAAAATAGCCTCCCGATTATTTTAACAGCATATAATATTCATAATCCTTCCTAATTATTGGTGTGTGTGTGTGTGTACGCCCCATAATATAACACATCCTCTTTATCTAAGGGTAAAAACAATATTTTCAATGTTAATATTAACACCATTAACAATACATGGGAACAGCCTCCAGTGATTTCAATACCACAATATTTTTGGGGGGATTTTTTTTAGCTATTGATGCATGTCATTCCTACAATTCATGATAACTATTCCACGGTGACCGTTAATCGGGTCAATGTCATGCAGAAAAATCTCATTTTTTCAAATCAATTATTACTGTGTCTGTGATTTGATTTCAGGACACACGCACCCAAATTACCATTTTACGCTCATCCTCCTCAAAAAGGGAAGCAAATAAATGCTTTTCTAAATGTTCATTTCTAAAACACCTGTTAGATCATCCCCAATGACACCCAAACGACCATTTAACAACACATATGTCAACCTGTTACAGCCCACAGAGAGAGAGACACAACAGAACGCCTCTTACCGTGTGCTAAGCGCTGCAGGTCCGAGCAGGTGCAGTCCAGGCAGGAGAATTAACAACCAAATTAAGCCTTTGAGGAGACGCTGGAGTGTGTCTGTGTGTGTCTGCGTGCGTGTGTGTGTGTGTCTCTGTGTGTGTGTGTGTGTGTGTGTGTGTGTGTGTGTGTGTGTGTGTGTGTGGACACTCTGAGGAGAAAAGAAAAAAAACTGGGTCCGAGCGTCACTCCGAGCAGCAATAATCGAGACAAGGTGACGTTTCTGTGACTGTCGCGGAACAGGTAGGGGCTGTTGCAGCGGTGTGTCCTCTCCATGTATCACGAATGCATGCGGGAGTCAAAGCAATTTATTCCCCAGCCACCTATATTATTATTATTATTATTATTATTATTATTATTATTATTATTATTATTATTATGTGGTGATTATTATAGAAGCAAACCCGAGCCCCTCTGGATCTGCACATTTACCCCCTCACACACACAACACACAATGCTGGGATACTAGTATAGTGACTTTTTTGGTCGATGTTATCCCGTACATACACCTCAAACATGGACTTAGAAGTTTGATCCTGCGAGCCAGCATGACATTACATGAGGGGTGGACGGGGGGGGGGGGGGGGGGGGGGTAGGGGGGGGGTAGAGGTGTGGGAGGGGGGGTGGTGTCTTCAGGTGAATGAGAAAGAGACCACAGCATAGAGATCCTCCATTATGCCAAATAAATTAGAAAAAGAAAATCCCAAGTATGACTTAAAATCACCACTACTTCTCTACTTCTCTACTTCTCTTCTCTGATGAGACCACCAGGTGGCGGTAAAGGACCACAAGCCACTCCCACGCCCCACACACCCCCACCCCTCCACCAACCACACAAATGGGACATCCTTGAAATAACTTCAGAAAGCTATTACCATCCGACCTATTAACCAGGAGCACTTCATCATAATAATGCTACTACTAACCCCGCAGATCCTGGGGGACGGGGGGTGAACCTCCTGGGTTCACACGCATCGAGGGATTGAAGACCCAGGCTCTTCTTAACCTTCTTCTTCCTCCTCCATAATAATGATAACAATAACAACGTATGATAATGAATCTGTCTAGGTCCAAGGTCAACACTCGGAAACTGTCAGACATTTGCAGTAATAACAAAAGCACTGTTTGTACGCACAGAGGTAAAGGTCGGGGTTAATGTGTTTCAGCACTGGACAGTTCCCCACACTCCACCTCCACCTCTAGTTACTTCTCCACCATCTTAAATAAAATAACAATAGACTGGTGCTTAACTACCTACTCCAACAGATGTGATGGTAGTTTTAGCCTGGTGGTTTTTTTAAAGTTTTTTTTACGGTGGACATTACTGGGAAACATTAACGCTCGGCAGCATGCGGTTATACCAGCAGTCTCCACCAGATGGCGCGTTTGGTTTTTCCACTGCACGGATCGACTCGACTCGCTTGGCACCGGCTCCTTTTCCACAACAGATCTAGTACCCCTAAGGTAGACCCTCCGTGTAGCAGGACTTCACAGTGACACCATTATTTAACCGGATGTTTGTCACAGCGAGGAGACAAAAAGACATAAAACCACCTCAACTATTTACAATGTTACAAGGTAAATATGTGGCATTTTCGATAAGAATCACGATGGTAATAAAGACAAAAGATTCAAGCCTCAACTTCATATAGCATCAGGTGATGCTCTGTCCATTCATCTTTACTTCTTTAATCATGTGTAAAATATAGTGAGTGGCATTTCAGATGAGGGGGAAGAGATATGGGTGTGGTGATTGTGCGTGTACGGGGACGGTGGGGGTGTGGGGGTGGGCGTGGGCGATGTGTGATGGTGATGATACATGGGTGGCGGTGCTGTGGGGTTCGGGTGCGGAGTGCTGGGATTGCAGAGGGGGGTGGTCTGTCTTTGTGAGAGAGTCGGCATGTTTTGGAGGTGCTTGTTTGGGTTGTTTGGTTATTTGTCGTGTAGTGGGAGAGCTGTTCGTGTGCCCTGTTGGGCGGATCGATGACGTTACGTTCTCTGGCGTGGCGGTGTGTTAAGTCTAGGGCGAGAACACACGTCAAGGACATGACTGGAGGCGATAAAGTGAACCTCTGTAGATTATATGCGGCGATCCGTTTGTAGGCCATCAGACAGGTCCGTCTATGCCATGTGTGCGAAAGAAACGTACTGAATGAAATCGATAGAATAGCAAGAATTAAAAGTTATTCGACCTGAACGACTAATTGAATTAGATGCAAAGGTGGCGGTGCGTTCTGCTTGTGTCTCGCGAGGCAGTAGTGTGGGGGGGGGGGGGGTATGTGCTTACTGGGGATAAGACGAGGAGAAGGTGCAGACATGAGATGGTTACGCGTCGAGGCTTTCGGGGTAATGGGACTACTATCGGATGACGTATAGGAACGTTCCGTCACGTTGGACGGCACTGCTTTGAGCACTGAGCTGGGGGCCAGACCGCATGGACAGCGGCGCCGACGGAGGGCCGGGATATGGACTGTATTTCAGGCGGGTTTCAGGAGGAGTTTCCAGTGGGTCTTACCGACCTTGGTCCCTGCATACATACGGCTTCCCACACAAGTCCGGTCTAAACAACATGCAGGTGAATGGAATGATTTTCCTTGAGCTATTTGCCTTGTGTATCTCGTGTATAACTGGAATAATGTTGATACTCTAACGAATTCAGTCATATTTGCTTAATCTCACGCCCGTGTCAATAACTATTGATCATCCCCTCCCTCCATGCTGTCTCCCTCCCTACGTTTCACGCACCTTTGATTGACAGGTAGGATGGATTCCCGCGCAACCGATCAGGGAAGAGGTGCCCTGAATTGTCTTATACAGAGGCCGGGGCAGTTCAACACCACAATATTTTTGGGGGGATTTTTTTTAGCTATTGATGCATGTCATTCCTACAATTCATGATAACTATTCAATGTATGACCGTTACAAGGTCAATGTCATGCAGAAAAATCTCATTTTGTCAAATCAATTATTATTGTGTCTGTGATTTGATTTCAGGACACACAGCACACAAATGACCATTTTACGCTCATCCTCCTCAGAAAGGGAACCAAATAAATGCTTTTCTAAATGTTACTTTCTAAAACACCTGTTAGATCATCCCCAACGACACCCAAACGACCATTTAACAACACATATGTCAACCTGTTACAGCCCACAGAGAGAGAGACACAACAGAACGCCTCTTACCGTGTGCTAAGCGCTGCAGGTCCGAGCAGGTGCAGTCCAGGCAGGAGAATTAACAA
>PIJE02000365.1:137602-150615 GCA_002895965.2 Coryphaenoides rupestris
TGAAACAAACTTTCCTCATTGATGATGAAGTCACCTATTCTTTCGGACATGCATCCTCTGCCTACCTCCAGGGGGGGCAATCATGGAAACAAATTATTGTGCGATGGGGAACATTTTATAATCTTTATTCTCACACAGCATTTGGGTCATGTCAACAATAGCAGATCTCTCCAAGAGCATGCTAGGAGCACCCCGTAATGGAGCAAACGACGGGACACTTTCATTCAACAAAAGCTATTAAATATCATTTACAATAGAGTGAGCTCTTCCACCGAAGACAATGGTCCAAAACACAAGCTGAAAACTTGCCTCGCTGGATATGAGTATAGACAGTGAATTGAAATTCATGAACTCATGAATTCATTTAGATGTGGTTTTTTTTTTGGGGGGGGTGGATATGTTTATGAGACTATATACAAAAAACAAAGTACAAGAGGGCCGGGCCAGCAATGTTTAAGATAAAAAACAACGAGTACGAGTAAGAAATAAACCAAATAATCTAGGAAGGGTGGAGGAGCTTTGCTTTACTACTGTAATATAGAACCTGTATTGCACTAATGAACTCTTGTCTGAACGGTTCCTCAGTGTTACAACATACTCCTGGGGTCCTCCCGCTTCACACGGTGGTCGAGGCTCTTTTCGTGACACTTGAACTTGTTCTGACGGTTTATATATCAAATGATGAGGCATGTGTGGAACAGGTCTCACTGCCTGTCTGAAGTCTGATGAATGTTCCATGATCGATGACATGATTTGAACAAGACCATGCCATGATAAGGCGATGGGTAAGTCTATCTAGGTAATGAATATGATCTGATATGATATAAACAACATACCTTTAAACAAAATACATTCACATTCATTCACTCATCTAAGATTGCAGTGAATTATGGCCAGTATTGACTCCACTCCCCCGACCAGTTGAGCTACACAGGAACACAAATGAGCAGTTGTTAGTACTTATTATTATTCCCTCTCTGATCTCCTCTGAGCATTACCAGCCATACCGACTGCAGTATTCAAACTACAAGTCCCACAATCTGCCCTGCATCTGGGAAAGAAAATGTTTAGACTTGGTATTTTTCCATGAATGTTTGGGCACTGAAAATGAAACAGTAGCATTTTAATGGAAAAAAGATATTGTGCACTGAATAAATAATAATGTATTATGTTATGCTCATTACAGTGTAATAAAGTGCAATGCAGTACTACACACGACACAATACTGATTAAAAATGCTAAATGTTGCTTCGGTTACATGTAATGTTAACATTGTATATTTTTGAAGTCAAGTGCTGCCTAAGATGACATCATATGAGAACCCTTTATTTACAGTTAAGCATTAGGACTTTGTGGTGATTATTCCAACGTCTGATGTATTGCTATATAGACCCCCATCTGACAGTTTCAAGTCGAACCGGTGGCACATAGGAGGCCTTTGTTGGGTTTGTAAGGCGTCATCAGGCAGACTGCTGAATGTTGAAAAGACTTCTTTTACTGAAAGGATCATAACATTGGAATAAAGACTTCTGCTTCATGAGGCTAAGTCACACTTTTAGGCCTATTTTCTTTTGTTGCTTTGAGGCGGCAAAAATTGTTCTATTGTTTCCTCTAATACTAAAGTAATAAAGATAATCATGGACCGAACAAATATGAAAATGAATAATTATTGTTTTGGTGTTACTGTGTTTTTACGCAGTATATAGCTACCTGTGTGTCTTTTTTGTAATGTAGGGCCTATTCATTACAAACATATTAAAATTAATGATTTAAAATTCTACAACAAAAAGTATACACAAAATGTAAATACATGTGGATGTTTTATAAAAAAGCTTTGATTGTATATATATATATTTTATTTTTTTATTGTTAGTTGGTTATTCTCTCTCAGATACAGTATCCGTAAACCATATCTGTAAGCCTATCTGTGCCTTTTATCCCTGAAAATAGATAAAATCATAGAAACAAACAAATCATCAAGTGTGTGTGTGTGTGTGTGTGTGGTGCGTGTGCGTGTGCGTGTGTGTGTTGTGTGTGTGTGTGTGTGTGTGGTGTGTGTGTGTGTGTGTGTGTGTGTGTGTGTGTGTGTGTGTGTGAAAAAAGACCGAATGATTTATTGCGGAGCCACCGTCCACCCTCCGATAGGGCGCCTGTTGAGGCGGATACCTCGCAGTGAGGACAGAGTTGGGTTGAACCGCTGGAAGCTTCGCAGCATCTGCACAACAGAGTTCCTGGATGACCTCATACTGAGCTTTGAAGGCTCTCGCCGACCAACACGGAGGTTGAAAAGGACACCTCTGAAGCACAGCCAGCCAGTGTTGCAATTCACCACATGATTCACAGTCAAATCAGTCAATAGTGTTAAACTGCAACTTCCTCCAGGGGTTAGTTTTTTTTATATGTAGATTTGTATTCACCTCTTTACCGAGCACCAGGCCACTGTTAAAATACATGCATGTCTTAAGAAGTTCAAAGGAAAGCAGATAAGGCTTAACTCATGAGGACTACACACAGGGAGGTTCCCTGGTGGGTCCCGAACCTATGGATCCCTTCAGGGGAGGCAACACTAAATAGTTTACTGCCTAATTGTAAGTCAACACTTTCAATCCTCCATCTTTGATAAGCTGTGGCACAATAACATTAAGGGTTCTCTGACAACCAGATAGAGAACAACACAGTGTTCAAGGTGAACAAAAGCCATCAACAATATGAACATCTTAGTTTGTTTCACTACTTTTGAGATAAAAAGCAATATGTCCCCAAGCCAGCTTACAAAGTTAAACCAGAGTGAAGTCAATGAGAGAGAGAGAGAGAGAGAGAGAGTGTGTGTGTGTGTGTTTGTGTGTGTGTGTGTGTGTGTGTGTTGTGTGTGTGTGTGTGTGTGTGTGTGTGTGTGTGTGTGTTTGTGCGTGTGCATGTCATTGTGCTCAGGTTTGTAACTCAGGTCACTCATCACATTGTGCAGAAGACCACTGAACAATTAGCCGTTTCTCTAACTAGGGCTCTTCAAAGGTACAACTGTAGGCTAAATAAAGTGACGTGGGCCTGAAGTGAGCTTACTTTGAAATAAAGTACAATCAAACAAGGCCGCTGAGTCCTCCACGACGGTCGCCAACCATTACATAAAATAATGATAGACGATCAGATGTGTGTAGTATTATCCAACAATATGCTATTATTAAATGATTGCATTGATATAGCACTTTACAGTATTGCCTCACATTCACCCATTCATACACCGACGGCGGTGTCAACCATGCAAGGTAACAACCAACACATCAGGAGCAGTTAGGGTTAGGTGGTGTCTTGCTCAGGGACACCTCCACACTTAGCTAGAAGGGGGAGCCCGGGGATCGAACCAGCAACCTTCCTGTTGCCAGACAACCACTCTTACCTCCTGAGCTACTGCTGCCCTTATTATCATTGTATCATAGTTTTTTTCCCCTACCAAAGGTGGAAAAAAACTTTGTTACAATGATAATAATAATAATAATAATAATAATAATAATAATAATAATAATAATAATAATAATAATAATAATAATAATACATTAACTAATTTACTATATTGATACTTACATTAGAAGAATGAAGCAGCAAGATTTACAACGTATTGTTTTTAAGTTTACTTGAACTCTGGGTGTTCTGTGGTGGTCTCAGCGAAGAAGCATTTCAATGTGGCTACGCAGGCTGCCTGTTGGTAAACTACATTATCTGAATTATACATATATGGGTCTATTTCACTCATGCTGGGGTGGATTTTAACTTTCAGAGACCATCCTGCCTCCAACACGACTCAAGTCAACATCTAGTTCCTCTGTTGTGGTCGCTAGGCATGTACCATCACTTCCTTTACATTGCTCCTTTTAGTGTTAGACCACAAAATAATTAGTGCCCACTAAATGTTACACTGGGCATTAAACTAATGCGGGAATGACAAATATTTGAATCATCTGTGATAAAAAAGTTAATAAAATAACTTACTAACCATGTTTGATTCCCACAGTTCTTCTTCTGCAATTTCAGAAGTTTGTTTGTGATTTTGTATAGTTGTAGGCCTAATAATTATAATATTTGCATGTTACAGCCTCCTACGGAGTTCTTGTTAGATGATAAAAAAGTAAGATCTGCTATGACCAAATGTAAATATGTTTTAGTACAGCAAGATAAAGTATTATCAAAGGTCATACGTGAACTGAATAACTTTTTAAGTAGCCTACACACACACATGGTTTTCTGCACAAAACCATTTCTGCATTGGTTATTTTTTGGCAACTTCAAGGCTTCAAAACTTACTTTCACAACATTAACTTCATAAAATTGGTTGTTCTCCAATTCCCAGAAATTCACAGTTTAATAAAGTTGTGGGATCTCCTGATCACTTAATAGAGAAGTTTGCTAAGTCCTGGAACACAGGGTGAACTGCTCCACATTAGACCAATGAACTGTCCTTGAAACAAACTTTCCTCATTGATGATGAAGTCACCTATTCTTTCTGACATGCATCCTCTGCCTACCTCCAGCAGGGGGGCAATCATGGAAACAAATTATTGTGCGATGGGGAACATTTTATAATCTTTATTCTCACACAGCATTTGGGTCATGTCAACAATAGCAGATCTCTCCAAGAGCATGCTAGGAGCACCCCGTAATGGAGCAAACGACGGGACACTTTCATTCAACAAAAGCTATTAAATATCATTTACAATAGAGTGAGCTCTTCCACCGAAGACAATGGTCCAAAACACAAGCTGAAAACTTGCCTCGCTGGATATGAGTATAGACAGTGAATTGAAATTCATGAACTCATGAATTCTTTTAGAAGTGGGGTTTTTTTTTGTGGGGGGGGGGGGGGGGGGGGGGGGGGGGGGGGGCGGGTGAATCCCAACATATGTTTACGAGACTATATACAAAAAACAAAGTACAAGAGGGCCGGGCCAGCAATGTTTAAGATAAAAAACCACGAGTATGAGCAAGAAACAAACCAAATAATCTAGGAAGGGTGGAGGAGCTTTGCTTTACTACTGTAATATAGAACCTGTATTGCACTAATGAACTCTTGTCTGAACGGTTCCTCAGTGTTACAACATACTCCTGGGGTCCTCCCGCTTCACACGGTGGTCGAGGCTCTTTTCGTGACACTTGAACTTTTTGTTCTGGTGCGTTTTCACGTGTTTCGCCAAGTGGTCGCTCCTCATGAACCTCTTGCAACAGTCCGGGCACACGAAGCGCTTCTCGCCCGTGTGCGTCCTCAGGTGTCTCTGCAGCTCGTCGGAGCGGGTGAAGCTCTTCCCGCAGAAGAGCCAGTTGCAGACGAACGGCCGCTCCCCGGAGTGCCACCGCAGGTGCGCCTTCAGGTGCGACGTTTTGCCGTAAACTTTCCCGCAGCCCGGGATGTGACATATGTGCTGTTTCTTCTTCCCCGGCTCGTCGTTGGAGGAGGAGGAGGCGCTCGACGTCTGGCAGTTGGGACACCTGCACCTCCTGCACCGCCGGGCGGACGCCAGCGGGGACTTGGTGTGCAGCAGCGCGGCGATCTGCGTCTGGTACTGCGCAAAGTCCGTATGTCCGAGTACCAAGCCGCCGCGCTGGAGCTGGAACCGGTGGTGGCTCACGGCGTGGCTCACGGCGTGGTTCCCCTGCTGGATGCTCCACCACGGGATGTCCTCCCCGGCGTTGGGCGACAGCTGCCGCGGCTGCTGCTGCTGCTGCGGCTGCATGAGGCCGGAGGGTCCCGTCACAAACCCGGGCATGGAGGGCGCAATGGGAGTCGGAGCTGCGTAGCTCACCGCGGGGACGTACGTGGGAGCCGGGCAGGTGGGCTGCAGGGACTGCATGGAGCAAGGCAGCATCTTGACCGGGGAGAAATCATACGGGTAGGCCGGGTCTGCTGGGGGGGTGAGGGGCAGCTCGTGTGCGGGTGGTGGTGGTTGGTGGTGGGAGCCGAAGGACAGCTGGGGCTTGGAAGGTAGTCCGAAAGTTGCCGAGTTGGTGGAAAGCGCGGTTTGGTGGTTCCCCTCGGTACTCCACGGGTGAAATAAGCGCGACGGTGAGCTCAACGTGGGGTCATAACCCGGGACCTGGAGGAAGTCTGCGGGGTTCGACCCGGGGTGGTGGTGGTGGTGGGGGTGATGATGATGGTGGCCGATCCGGTTACAGGTGGCCGCCAGGAGAGCCAGGGGAGAGTGCTTGCAGTTCTCCGGAGAAGAGTTTGGAGTGCGATCCTAAATAAACCAAATGTTTCGTAGACGATGAGTAATCTATTGTTATCAATAAGTGTAGAAGTCTGATCGAATTTATCAGGATAACGTAATTAAGATAGGTAGGCTATAATGTGGATTTTAGTGGAAAACTTTTGAATAGGCATCAATAAATAGTACTACTCCATAACCTATACTTTACGCAAAATATCCTTCGACAATGTAGAAACAACGAGTACCTAATAAGTAAGTTATAAGTAAGTCATCTAAACAGAATCATTGGACATATATAGGCTATTCTATGAGATTAGTCCATCTAAAGTACACTTCCGAATGATAATAAGTAACACTCGAGTCGGTTAACGTTAAAAAAATACATTTTGCACTAAACAGTCCACAAAAACTTCGCAAGTAAACTCACAAACAAACCTGGAGGAACGCGTGAAGTGTTTCATTCCGCAGCACCGCCACCGCTGCTGCCATGTTTTACTCTCCGCAGAGACACAAATAAATCAAAATGAGCTACACTAATTGAGATAAAAATGTATATATTTGCAAAAAAAATAAATACAAAATAAACAAAATAGCAACAAGGCTTCACCCACAGTGGTGGTGGTGGCGGCGGTGGTGGCGGTGGCGCGTCCTTCTCTCCGAGAGATCTCCCGGACTATCTGGAGCAGAGGAGGGATCACTTGTTAGGAGGTGATCAGGACTTTGTTGGGCCGCCAGCCAGTCAGAAATAAGATTTATTACTTTGAAGTTCGCCGCTGCCCAATCATCAAAAGAATAAGGGCGGTGGGGGTGGGGTCGGGGGAAGGGGGGGGGTGGAGAAAGCAAATCCTTTGAATCCACAAAGCTCCTATGGTGTGCGTGTGTGTGTGTGTGTGTGTGGTGTGTGTGTGTGTGTGTGTGTGTGTGTGTGTGCGTGTGTGTGCGTGCGCGGTGGTGTGCGTGCGTGTGTGTGTGTGTGTGTGTTTGTTGGTCTGGATAAAAGAGCTGATTATTTGTGGGGGGAGGAGGGTGGGCGGTGTGGGTGAGAGTGGGGAGGAGATAAAGGCGGGACAATTAATGAAGTAATCACTATGTGTGGGAAATGTATATACACACAAATAATAATTGGATTTTCTTGATCAAAGCAAGGGACCCCCCCCCCCCCCCCCCGCCTCCACCCCTCCCCGTGCCGCCTGGTCACGTGACTCTGCCTCTCCCTGCTTTGTAATTAAGGAGCAGAAGACTCTCGTGACGTGACAATGACGTGACGTCGCCCCTGTTATCTCTGGACATCTCCACGTGTGTAGTTGGATAGAAAAAGAACGAAGCAGAGACCAAATAATCTTCAAATAGTCTTTCAAGAAGAAGAAGGAAAAAAACTTGTCATCTGTTAGAATTAGGATTCTTTCTTACATGTGGTTAAATGTTAACCACAACATTGCCACTAATATTTAATTACTGGTGGTCTGACTAATTTCACCTTGGCTGTCGTAGATAATAACCTATAGCCTACAGCCTACACACAACAACAACAACACCAACAACAACAACCATGCATATGAAGTTTTCCCTGATCATTAACATTTAGTTTGAGTAACAATGAAGTGACAGGCGATAACTCACAGATTACTACTAGTAGGCTCAGCAGCTCATTTAAATGTGTCCAACACGCTGTTTAACATGACACGAGGAGGTGTCAGGAGTAACAGCCTGAATGGCGGCTGATGGCTCCATTGTGTTTCCCCCTTTTTTTGTCTTTTTAACAACTTGTCAGTTCAAAAGGTCCCGGAGGATGAAAAAAAACCCTCCCCTCCTAATCATTAAGCAGCGATGAGCACCCAACTACAGTGTCAGATCATAAACAAGAACAACAAGACAGTGGAAACTAAACAACAGGGAATAATCTAACTTTAAAGCCCAAACTAATTATATTGTTCGAAAATTTCAAATTTCAAAACTTGTGTCAGGAATAACCAGTCGACTGAAACACAACACAGGAGAGGGGACGTTGTTGTATTAGTTTTATAAGTCAATTCTGTGATCTTTATCTGGCTGTCCCTCTCTGTCTCCACTATAGTTTGGGGCAGCAGATTTTGAATTAGATCTGTTCCTTTGAAGGGATTAATGTTCTCAGTCCTCTCCCACGGCTCTACAGTCATGAGGGAGAGAGGGAGGGAGGGAGAGAGGAGGGGAGGGAGGGAGAGAGGGGAGGAGGGAGGAGAAAAGGTCCTGCTGGTGTGTGCTGGGAGGAGGACCATGTTGAACTGACTAGCAGGCTAAACAGGAGTGCGAGAGCTGTGTGACTCTCAGGATAAACCATTGTTGTGGATCAGCAGGGCTTTATTCAGACGGAGGCGAGATGAAAGCTCCTTTTTTTTTTTTACTATAAACGAGACTATTGTTGTAAAGGTAAAAGAAAAAGAGGAGAAAAGTTAACTAGGTATGGGAGTTGGACAAACATGACACACACACACACACACACACACAAGTGGGCAGTTGTTATTAACATGTTTAATGGTTGTGTGTTACACAGGTCTAACATTTTTATGATCTCAGTTTTGCGGAGGTTCGCCATCACAACATTTTCTTGAAACGTAACTTTGTGTTGATTTATTTTTCCATAAAAATATTTCACGAAAAGGTGACAGAGCATACACAATACATATATTTAGATCCTGCTGCAAACTGTGAGGCGCGAGGCAAAAAAAGTTGCAAGGATTCAAAGGCAAAACTAAAAGTGAAGTCCTTGACTCTCGGCGGCAAAAACAAATCAAATCACACTTATTTATCAGCGGGCGACGTTGACGACGCCCGGGACAATAAGGTCTGAGGGCCTCATAACTCTCCACGCCGACGTGACAGCTGCTCATTTGGATGCAAATGTTAGCGTTATTTAAAGCACACTGTCAGCGGAGACTTTGCAGGTGTTTTATTTAATTAATTTTTTTACAACACACATTTGTACTTCAGTAGCCTATAAATATACACCCATTTCTTCCGTGTGTGTGTCTGTCCTTGCATGTGCCTGTAGATTAATACCAACGAGACAATCACTACAATGAAGCTAAGGGTATGTGCAGCGTTTCCTTTTCTTGGATATAAAATTACTTTGACACATCCAGGAGGGCCCATATACTATACACAACAAAACAATTACTACTTTGTTTCTTTGTCTGTTTGTGAGATTTTGTCTTTATAACCAGAAGATCCGGTAATAGAAGCAGCAGCAGAAGCTATAGCTAAATTTTACTTTAAGAAGTTTCTCCACTGAGGAGTATGCTGCTGCTGCTGCTCGCTGTGCTAACTCATGGTTAAAAGATCAAACCAGTCACTGCTACCAGCACATGAGTCCATAGGCCTACACATGCGATCTAGAGATCAGGAGTCATCTCTGAAGATAAGCAAACACACAATTTCACGGAGGGATATTGTGTGTGTGTCTTATGATGTTAATGGATAACACACAGGACTACTAGGAGGTCCAGGGACATATGTGCGTGTGTTATACTGTATATTAACACATACAGCAAACATTTGTTGAGTTTATTACAATTTGCTATGAATCTCGAAGACAAAAAGATAAATAGAAGTAAGACCGGCAACAAGAAAGTGCTCATAAGATGTGTTTTTTGTTCATCCTTTAAAATAATTTTCTAAAAATTAGAAAATGTATAAAATATCAAGCAATTAATTAAATGAACAACGAATACAACTTAACCCAAAGAACAACATACGTTGATGAAAACAGCTGAACATATAAAAAAGCGATTTCTAAAAAATAAAAATAAAATGGAATTTACAATATCACAAATGATGTGATGATGCAATTTTTAAGGTCCAGTTAAGTGTTGAAGAAGGCCATCTGGAGAGGACAAGAAAGAGACAAAAAACATAAAAATACACATCAATATCTAATAAACTGATACTGTGACCAAACGTAATATGCACACTCCTGATAACCAAAACACTTTGGGTTATGCCCAGTTTCTTCCCGTTAACACTGTTATTATGAAACAGTAGTGAGTCCATTCTGTTTATCATTCAGAATGGAGGGGGGGGGGGCGAGTGACAGCGGAGAAGGGGCAACGTTATGAAGCTACAGGCGTTTCAGGCACAAACGTTCTCCAACTTTCCACAAACTTTTCCAACAAGTCTTTGGACAGTTGGAAAGAACACAGGTTCCACATCTGTCCTCATACGAAAGATATGAGAGAGAGATACGATGGAGCTGGGGGGTGGGTGGGGGTGCATGTGTGAGCTTGTGAGTAAAAAAGTGAGAAGGAGAGTGAAGAGGGAGAGAGAAGGAGAGAGAGAAGAGGGAGAGAGAAGGAGAGAGAGGCAGAGTTGCTTGAGGCTACCGGGTACTTGAGCTGCTATATAATGGCGTCTCGTATGAGAAAACATCTGTGAATTTCCTCAGTGATCTTCTACAAAGTAGTGCGCGGCGCAGTCACTCAGCACCGCCTTTGAAGTCCCTGATGCGGAGGTGGTGGAGATGGTGGTGGTGGTGGTGGCGATGATGGTGGATGTGGTGGAGAAAGCGTGTGTGTGTGTGCGTGTGTATGTGTGCGTGTGCGTGTGTGTGCGTGTTCCCCAGGGACGTGTCTTGATTAATGGCAGAGTTAGTTTCAAAGAGTAGAATAATTACAGTTTTTAGAAGTAAAGCAATAAACTACTTTATGTAGAGTTGTACCATTTTGTATGGTACGAAAAACAACCAAAACATAACAAATATAGTTATGTACAACTACGATTAATTAACAATTAAGATTGTTTACTCTGGAATTATGTGAACTAACTTGTGGAAACGGGTTCGATATATAAACGGCATTTGATTCCATCGGGCAGCTTGAGCTCGACGATCCCTTTAAAGAGAAATTCCTTTTAAACTTTTTTTAAACTACAAAGTGAAATATCAAATCAATATACGAGCACGCTTATGATTCAGGTCCAGTTCTGGAGTCTGCGATGACTTTAAGCGACACATGCGTACAGTTGGGGGGGGGGGGGGGGGGGGGGGGGGGGGGGGGGGGGGGAGGGGGGGGGGGGGGGGGGGGGGGGGTGAATTGCCAGCATCAGGTGGGCTCACGCCGTCCCCATCGGGAGTGGGTGGAGGGAGGTTTCTTTGTGGCCCACCTGGAGGAATCTGCGGTGGTAGCGGGTATGTGGGGGGGGGTTCCTGCTAATCACAGGTTAATAACATCAGAATAAACGAAAATAAGAGGTTCCTGCTATCCAGGTACGAGGCTGGCCTCTAATGCCCCCCCCCCACCCCCCGCCGTGCGCGAGGAGAACGGGGGGGAGGGGGGGGGAATCTTCAAGACGTCCCACCCTACTCTTCCTATTAAGATCAAGATCTCTTCCCAGAGCCCCGGGTGTCAACAAGAGGGAGATGCAGTAAATGATATGCAAATTGGAGAGGGAGGGATAAAATTACTTTGACACATCCAGGAGGGCCCATATACTATACACAACAAAACAATTACTACTTTGTTTCTTTGTCTGTTTGTGAGATTTTGTCTTTATAACCAGAAGATCCGGTAATAGAAGCAGCAGCAGAAGCTATAGCTAAATTTTACTTTAAGAAGTTTCTCCACTGAGGAGTATGCTGCTGCTGCTGCTCGCTGTGCTAACTCATGGTTAAAAGATCAAACCAGTCACTGCTACCAGCACATGAGTCCATAGGCCTACACATGCGATCTAGAGATCAGGAGTCATCTCTGAAGATAAGCAAACACACAATTTCACGGAGGGATATTGTGTGTGTGTCTTATGATGTTAATGGATAACACACAGGACTACTAGGAGGTCCAGGGACATATGTGCGTGTGTTATACTGTATATTAACACATACAGCAAACATTTGTTGAGTTTATTACAATTTGCTATGAATCTCGAAGACAAAAAGATAAATAGAAGTAAGACCGGCAACAAGAAAGTGCTCATAAGATGTGTTTTTTCTTCATCCTTTAAAAATAATTTTCTAAAAATTTGAAAATGTATAAAATATCAAGCAATTAATTAAATGAACAACGAATACAACTTAACCCAAAGAACAACATACGTTGATGAAAACAGCTGAACATATAAAAAAGCGATTTCTAAAAAATAAAAATAAAATGGAATTTACAATATCACAAATTATGTGATGATGCAATTTTTAAGGTCCAGTTAAGTGTTGAAGAAGGCCATCTGGAGAGGACAAGAAAGAGACAAAAAACATAAAAATACACATCAATATCTAATAAACTGATACTGTGACCAAACGTAATATGCACACTCCTGATAACCAAAACACTTTGGGTTATGCCCAGTTCTTCCCGTTAACACTGTTATTATGAAACAGTAGTGAGTCCATTCTGTTTATCATTCAGAATGGAGGGGGGGTGACAGCGGAGAAGGGGCAACGTTATGAAGCTACAGGCGTTTCAGGCGCAAACGTTCTCCAACTTTCCACAAACTTTTCCAACAAGTCTTTGGACAGTTGGAAAGAACACAGGTTCCACATCTGTCTCATACGAAAGATATGAGAGAGAGATACGATGGAGCTGGGGGGTGGGTGGGGGTGCATGTGTGAGCTTGTGAGTAAAAAAGTGAGAAGGAGAGTGAAGAGGGAGAGAGAAGGAGAGAGAGAAGAGGGAGAGAGAAGGAGAGAGAGGCAGAGTTGCTTGAGGCTACCGGGTACTTGAGCTGCTATATAATGGCGTCTCGTATGAGAAAACATCTGTGAATTTCCTCAGTGATCTTCTACAAAGTAGTGCGCGGCGCAGTCACTCAGCACCGCCTTTGAAGTCCCCCCCCCCCCTCCCCTCTGACAGAGAG